>SZWC01005364.1:32636-63989 GCA_023375785.1 Penium margaritaceum | reverse complement strand
AGAGAGAGAGAGAGAGAGAGAGAGAGAGAGAGAGAGAGAGAGAGAGAGAGAGAGAGAGAGGAAGATGGAGAGAGAGAGAGATGGATAGAATGAGAGATAGAGAGAGAGAGATAAAGATAGAGGAGTTATACTTAATCACCTCAAGTTCACGCACTTGTCAATCAATGTATCAAAAGGTGTATTCCTACATGTGAACAATCTCCACAAAATCTCCGCATGAATGGATGTGAGCAAAGCCAACATGTACATTCATTATATAGAATGGAAACTATAACAGGCTCGATGTGATATCTAAAACGTTTCTATGAACCATCGATGTTCACTAGGTTGTTTACTTCCCGATACACTTGTTGATACATAGTCTCACAGGTGAGGCAATTGGTCATATATGAGAGAGAGGGGAAGTAAAGAAATGGATAGTTGTATCGAGAACGAGTGATAAAGAACAATTGAGGGACTAAGATGTGGAACTACCAAAACGATATCATATTATGCGAGGAAATCCTGATCATGGATTCATGCAAAATATATTCACCACTGTCCAAGTTTAATGTAATTCTTGATATGACTAACGCATTGTCACTGTATGCAAAATGTAAGGGCATCGTAGCAAAGGAATGATCTTAAATATTGTTAAATTCTTTTATTTCCTTTATTCCTCATTATTACATTGATCCTTGTATGTGGGATAGGAGAATAACGTTGACACGTCCCATCGTCGAGTATGAAATTATGGTATTAACTATAATAAACAAGGAACATATACACACGTTCCCTGAAACATAACTTCCATTTATCTTTCATTGCATAAACCGTTTTCCTTGAAAATGTTTATGTCATAAACAATGTGTGTGATAAATTCACATTGACGTCCTTCCTCTTGATGTCAATCACAAATATAAAGACAAACATTTTGCTTGAATAATTTAGAAAACCAATGATAGTCGCTGCTTACACAAAACTCTGCTAGTTCCTTGCACTAAGAGTTGGAATCCATAATTTATTTTAGCACAACCGGTCGGAGGTGGAAAGAGTCGGGTTAACTCCATCTTTCTACACTTAATAGTATTTGTGTGTCTACAAGTTAAAAACTTGTGCGAATCACTCTCTTACGTGATTAATCACTTATGAAAATTTTTCAATGGTTTGTGTAGGTTAGGGTCATCCCTACCATAATGGTGCTCATTGAATGTGGATTAATGCTTGTGCAAAGTGTTTACAAGCAATTACTTACAATCTCTATGAGACCGGTAAATGTATAATTACTTATGAGTTCTCATGAGGAATTGGTGCAATAGACACGGAGAATATTGGAAATTCATCTTTCCACTTATGTAATGTTTCTTAGTAATGTTCAAGTGTGGTATCCAAACATTAGACCAGGTCAAAGCCCCTATCAAAGTCTTACAAATCTTCTAAAGTTATTTTATCATGCTTACAATTTCTTATTTTTCTCCTCAATGGCCTCCTCCTCATATCTAGAAGGAAGAGATACTCTATTTAAAAAAACTTGAATTTGATGCTGGGCAAACCCTAGTTGATGATTGGGTTCTACTCCTAGAATAAGTCACCAACTAGGATGACATCAAAATTCTTCATTGGACACACTTAGTAAACCATTTATATCATAAGAATTTTGGGAGGATGCACAGGGGATGAGTTAGGTATCCCACTTCCATAGGGTCATATACGTGGCTTGTGAAGTTCTTATTTCTCATCATCTAAACGCATTCTTTCTGTGAGCATACTTGATTATTATAAACATATGGTTTGCGCTAAATATATCAAACACTCTCCTTGCCCTGAGATGTTTTCAATCAATCCATTAAGAGACTTACCAGCCTTTTTTTGTTACATCTTGAAACTCATGTTTGAACCTCACAAACACCTTAGATATTGCAAAATATGATATTTATGCAGACAACGTTGCATGAATATCTTTGTAAAAGATCATTGTTCTTCCTAGAGAATTTTAAATTTGACCATGTCTTAAATTTTGTATGGCACTATACATATAATGGCATGTTTTGGGAAGCCAAATGACATTGTCAACATGTTCAATGCCTCTCAGATGGAGTATATAACTCTTGACTGGATTTGTGATATTTATCTACGTCCATATCTTATTTTGGGTAGTTGTTTCATTTGTTTTGATTGTATGCTTGTTGATAAAGCGTATGTAAAACTATGCATCAACAAAAAATATTTTTTTCTATCACTATTCTGACTTCCCATGACTACATGGGAGAGCGGACCATTATTATAAAGATTAGGAAACAAAACACATGTTGAGTTTAGATGATTTAACCATGACACTATACATTTGACACATCTTTCAAAACAAGGTGTGCACCTAACGATTGCAGTTTGTGCTTTTGGAAAATTAAGAGGTCATAGTAGTACAATTAAAAAGGTTTTGGGAGGAGGGAATGACATTTGATTAGGAGAAGAAAACAAGTTATTGATGGAAATTTTTTCTAGTTGATCTCTTCAAAGAAAAACATTTGTCAATATTGAGGAAACATTCAATAGTTTGAGATAGAGAAAAGTGTGTAATTTATATCTGCATTTGTTTTTGTTATTTTTCACTTTGAATTCTTGAAAGCATCATTTTTGTTTTTCACCATATGTGTATGGTGTACTAATGGAGAGCAGTTATTTTTCCTAATTAGGTCTTTGAAAACATTTTTCTACAGGTGTTCAATTGAGAATTATAGCATACTTCCTTATCTTTTCCATATAATTTTTTCATAGCACATAACAAATAGTTTTATCTTGTTACCAACAAGGTATTATTTTTTTTATAGATTTATTATTGAGTGATCAGGTGTCCATGTGTGAAAGTAGCACACATTGATATCACACCTAGATTAGTCCTACTTTTTTGTGTGTGCTCTAGCCTACTTTGCATGCTCCTTCCTTGTATGACGTAGGATAGGGCGTTTGTATCTTTTTGAGGTTGTTCTTGCTGTTTTACTCCAAGAGATTCATGTGCACTATATGTGGCTCGCCACGCTGGGTAAATAACCATGGGAGGTGAGCCACCGGATCTGATAAGGGTCAGCGTGGTTCGCTCATTCCGTTCATTCTTAAAAAAAAATTCAAATCTCAATCTTGATCTCTGCTCTTGTTAAAGTATCGCACCTTGATCCCTTGTCAAAGCTCTCGAGAGCCCTCCCCCTCACAACTCTTGAGAGCTCCATCCATCTCACACCAACGAGAGCCAAAGTTGGCCCCACGGCTAACTCTCGACGTCCCCCCTCACAAAAACCGAAAGCCACTCAGCTCTCGGTTGCGACTAACTCTCACCACCACTCTCCTCCTCGATCCTTCAACCTCTCTCCTTCGGTTTCACCCTCCTCCTGTCTTGTTCAACATGGCATCAAGCCACTGAACGGACCTCTAGCCTCTGCTCCTCGTGGTTCCACCTCCGCTATCTGCTCCCACTTCCGCTGTCCTGTTTCTCACCGTTGGCCGTAGTTGGTTTTGATGCAACCGACACCAGCGCTCCCGTTGCAACTACTTAGCTTGTCGATGCTCTAGCAAGCGCTGTACTTCCTTGTAAGATGTCTTTGTTGTTTGTGTGTTCTCCACCCATCTTGATCGTTCGCTTACCTCCTTCACCAGTAGTTGTAGTTGGTTTTTGTAGCTACCATGTCTGCCATTGCTTCTGTTGGCTCTGCTTCTGCCTTTGCCCTCTAGCCGAGTTTCTACCTCCGTTGTTTCCGTTCTTCGTCCTTGTTGTCCTTGCAACTCTCTTATGGCCATTGCCCTTGTCATACCGGATTTTTCATGTCTTGGCCATTCCTCGTCTATACCCGCCAGGTGTTCCCCTTTTAGGGTTTCCTTGTCGTTCCACCCCCTATCCACTCCCCGCTTTTTCTCGTGTTTCATGCCTTTCTCTTCTTCCTTTGCTTTGTCACTTCTTACGCCTCTTATATTCTTGTTTTTACTGCTCATCTCTACTCTCCTCCTTCAACTTATCCCCTTCTTATCCTGTCTCTCGTGATGGTTCATCTTCTCCCTCCCCCTCTGTCTCTCACTAAGGCCCACCCTCGGCTCACCCACCGCCTTTTGCTCAGCCCTCGGCTCCCTGGTTTCTCTCTCGCCTTGGCTTTTGGACCTTATCTTAGTCTCCCACTCGTAGCCCCTTAGCGCTCGACACTTGCCTCCACGCCCTAGTTCTAGCTACTAAGCTCTAGATTCTGGGCTCATGACCCCTGCATAACAGATCTAGGTCGTCCTTTCTCTTCAGGTTTTGGGTCTAAACCCGTAGGACTTTGGACTTTGAACACTGGGCCTCTAGCCCTTTCTCCTACCTCGTGTAGCCTCTGGTCGACCCCCCCCCTCGCGTTGTCCTTTTTGCTCGGCTCTCTGAGGTTAGGGCCATCTGCCCCTAAGCGGCCTATCGACATTTGCGACCTTTTGGCCTTGCCCTTCTGGCGCTATATGACCCCCCCTGCGGGTTCTTGTCCCAACCCATATTTTTCTTTCCCCCTCACCCTCTTTCTCTCTCCCCTCCTATCCCTCTCTACACTTTGTCCTTCTTTGTACTCTCTATCCTTCTCTCTGCTTTCTTGCTCTACCCTCTCTCTATGCTCTCTTTGCTCTCTCTCTACCGATTCTCTCCTATCCCTCTCCCCTCCCACCTGTACAATCTCTCTCTCTCTCCCTCTTTGCCCCACCCCTCTCTCTCCCTCTCTCTCTCTCTCTATCTCTCTCTCTCTCTCTTTCTCTCTCCCTCTCTCTCCCCCCTCGCTCTCTCTGATCTCTCTTTTAACCTTAGTACCTCTCTCCATCTCTCTACCCTCGTGATGTGCTCTCTCTGTCTCTCTCTGCTCCCTCCTACACACACTCTCTCTCTCTCTGTATGCTCTCTCTATTATCTCTCTGACCCTTCTCTGCTATCCCTCTCCACTCCACTTCTCTCTCTTCACTCTCCTATCTCCCCTCTCTTTCTGCTCCCTCTACCCTCTCTTCCCTTCCCCTCCCACCTCTCCCATCTTTCTCTCAGCCTCTGCCATCTCCCTATCTCTCTTTTCTCTCTCCGCTCTCTCCCTCGTCTCTCCCCTCTTACCCTCCTCCCCTTTCCTCTCTCCCTAGTCTTTCCCTCAAAGTCCTCTTTGCTCTCTCTGCACTCCCCTCGCTCTCCCTCCCTCACTTCCACCCATCTTTCTCTCTTTCTCTATATCTCTCTCCCCCCCTCTCTCTCTCACCTTTCTTCCTCCCTCCCTTCCACATCTCCCCCCCGCTCTCTCCCTGTTCTTTGCAATCTCTTCTTCTTTGTCTCTCGGCTCTCCCTACCCTTGCTTCTCTCTCTGCCCTCTCTATTCTCTGTGCCTTCTCTTCCCCTCCTTCTTCCCTCTTTCCTCTTCTTTGTCCCTACCCCTCTTTCTCACTCCTGATCCGTGCTCTGTCCTTGCCCTCTCCCTGCTCTCCCGCTCCCACTGCCCTCTCTACTTTACATTTCTCTTTCTCTCCCCTCCTCTCTCTCTCTCTCTGTCCCCTTCTCTCTCCCTCTCTCTCCCTCTCTTCCTCTGTAATGTTTCCACAACCTCTCTGTTCTCTCTCTTTCTCTCTTCATTCTCTTCTCTCTCCTTCATCTCCCTCTCTCAACCTCTCTCTCTTGCCCCCTCTTTCCTACTCTCTCTCTACACTCTCAGATTCCTCTCTGCTCTTTCTTCCCTCTCTGCCATCTCTACCTTGTCCTCTCTCTCTCTCTCTCTCTCTCTCTCTCTCTCTCTCCCTACGTTTCTATCTTTCCACCCTCAGTTCCTCTCTCTCTCTCTCTCTCTCTCTCTCTCTCTCTCTCCCTACGTTTCTATCTTTCCACCCTCAGTTCCTCTCTCTCTCTCTCTCTCTCTCTCTCTTTTTCCCCCAATCTCTCTTATTTCTGCGTATCGTACTCCCTCTTTTTCTTTGTCAATCCCTCTTTCCCTCTCTATTTATCTCCCTCTCTCTTTCCCCACATCTCTCTTTCCTTGTCTCTCACACTCTCCTCTCCCTCCTTTTCTACCCCCATCTCTTTCTCCTCTCTTTATCTCTCTCTGTCCCTTTCTAACTATATCTCTTCATCTTTCTCTCTCTTCTCTCTCTGTATCTATTTCTCTATGTCTCTCTCTCTCTCCCCTCTCTCCTTTACTATATCCATCTCTCTCTCGCTCTCCTCTCTTTATCTCCCTCTCTCTATCTCTCTCTATCTATCTATCTCTCTCTCTATCACTCTTTCTCACTCTATATCTCTTCTCTCTCTCTCTCTCCCTCCCTCCCTACCTCTCTCTCTCTGCTCTCTTCTCTTGCACTTTTTCACCCCCTTTCTCTCTCTCCCTCTCTCTTCTCTCCCTCTCTCCCTTTCTCTTTTCTCTCTCCCTCCATTTCTCTCTCATTTTCTCTCAGTCCCTCTATCTCTCTCTTAATCTATCTCTTTTGTCTCTCCTCCTCTCCTTATCTCTTTTACTCTTTCCTCTACTTCTCTTGACTCCATCTCTCTCTTATTTGCCTCTCTTGCTCTCTCTCTCTCTCCCTCTCTCCCTCTCTCTCTCTCTCTCTCTCTCTCTCTCTCTCTCTTCCTATCTATCCCTTCTTTTCACTCTTATCTTCTCTCTGACTCTCTCCCTCTTTCTCTCTCTTTCCCTTTTTTTATCCCTCTCTCCATCTCTTTCTCTCTCTCCTTCCTTTACACCATCATTGCTCCCTCCCTTTACCTGGAAGTCTATCTCTTGCCCTTTCCCTTCCTTCTTTGTCTCCATCTCCTCTATCTCCTCTCTATATCTCTCTTTTTGTCTTTCTCACCCTCTCTCTCTCTCTCTCTTACCATTTTATCTCTCCTCTGTCTCTCTTTTTCCTTGGCTCTCTCATCATATCCCCCTCACTACCTCTCTCCCTCTCTTTTTCCCCTCCCTTTCTCTCTATTTCCTCTCCCTCTAACTCTCTCTCCCTCTCTCTCTCCATCTCTGTCTCTCTCTCTCTCTCTCCCATTTCTTCACCTTCCCCCCCCCTCTCTCTCTTTCTATCTCCATCCATATCTTCACCCTCTCTGTCCCACAATCCGTCTCCCTCTTGTTCCTACCCTCTCTCCTACGCTTACTTTCTATCTTTTTCTCTCTCCACCTTTCTCATTGTTCTCTCCCTCTTTTTCCTCTATTTCTCTCTCTCTCTCTCTCTCTCTCTATGTGTCTTTCTCTCTCTTTCTGTATCTCTCTCTCTCACTCTCTCTCTCTCTCTATCTCTCTCTATCTCTCTTCCCTCACTCTCCCCCTATCTCTCCCTCTGCTCTCTTTATCTGCGATCATGCTTCTCTCTCTTTCTATCATCTTTTCTCTCTCTGCTCCCTCCCTTTCTATATCTCTCTCTCTCTCTCTCTCACACACACACACACACACACTTACTCTTTTCCTTGCTTTCTATCTCTTTATTTCTCTCTCTCCCTTCTTTTCTCCCTCCCTCCCTCTCTCCCTCCCTCCCTCCCCTTCTTCCCTCACTCACTCCCACCCACCGTCCCTCCCACCCTCCCTCCCTCCCTGTCTCCCTCCCTCCCTCCCTCCCTCCCTCTCTTTCTTTCACTTTCCCTCTTTCCCTCCCTCTGTCTCTCTCTTTTTTTATCTCTCTCTCTCTATCTCTCTCATACTCTCTCCCTCTCCCCCCTCTCTCTCTTCTCTCTTTCTCTCTCTATCCCTCTCTCTCTCTCCCTTTTTCTCTTCCTCTCTCTGTCACTCTCTATTACTCCCTCTCCCTTCTCTCTCTCTTTGTCCCTCTCTTCCCCATAGTTTTGTTTGATTTCTTCTCTTTCACCTTGTCTCCCTCCCTCCCTCCCTTTCCTCCTCTCTCTCTCTTCTCGCTCTCTCCCTATCTCCCTATCACTCTTAATCTCCCTCTCTCATTTTCTCCTTCTCTATCTATCTCTTTCATTCCCTCTCTTTGTCTCACACTCTTCTCTTTACCTTTCTCTCTTTCTCTCCCCCATTCTCTCTTTCTTCCCTTCCTCTTCCTTCCCTTTCTCACACCCCTTTTTTTTCTCACATCCTCCCCTCTATTACCCAATGCTTTACATCCTTCTTGCTTCTTTTGTCCCTCCTACGTTTCCTCCCTCTCCCCCCTCTTTTCTTTTTTTTCTCTTTCCCTTTCTTTTTGTCTCTCTGCCCTGTCTTCATCCTCCATGCTTTTCCAGATTCACCCTTCTCCCTTCTCTTCCCCCACATCCTCTTTTCACTTCTTTGGTGTATCGGCTCTTCTCACCTGCTCTTTTTGTTCTTCTGCCTGGTCCTCGGCCGTGTGAGTGCGTCCCTTTTTGCTTTCCTCTCCTCCCTCCCTTTCTTCCCTTTCTCCATCCTTTCTTTCACTTCTTTGTTTTGTGGCCTACATTGGCCATCTTTGCACCTTGTATAATTGATGCCTGCTCTGTGTGCGCTCCTTGAACGGCTTGTGTGTGCATCCCTCCTTTCTCCGTCCCGTCTTCCTACCTCTCTCATGACTCTCATTGTCCCTTTGTTGCCTATGTTTCCCTCTCACCCCCCTTTACTTCGGTGCCTCTCTCAATGCTGCCGTTTGTGATCTCTATCTTCCTTATGCGTGGTTCTCATCTCCCCAGTGCTTTTTTTCTATGCGTGTGCCCACTCCTCTTTCTCTCCCTCTCTCTCTTCTTATCTCTATCTCTCGGAGGTGGTGTCCTTTGGGAGGTGTTGATACCGCTATTTGTACCGTCGATGCTCTGGGTGGTGCTCGTAACATTGCTGCTATAGTAGTTGGTGGTGGCGCCAACCCTGCTGGTGCTGTTAGCAACATTGGTGTCATCGGCGATGCTGATGCCATGGGTGGTGTCGGTATCACCAGTGGTGGTATTGTTGCTGCCACGGGTGTTTCTACTCTTGGGGGTGCTGCCCCTCTAGCTATTGGCGCAACACGAGGTAGCGTCGACGATGGTGCCATACCCGTTGGTGGGGCTCTACCTATTGGCGGTCCTCTACCCGTTGACCCTCATGCTGCTCTTTCTTGCATTGAGGCTTTCCATTACGACATGATGCTTAAAGTCGCTCACTCTGTCAGCCTTGATCTTCACCCACCCTCCTCGGAGATGCCCCTCACCTCTGCTCATAGCCATGTTGCTGGCACCACTTTCAGACACTGTTCCACTCACTTTGTCTCTTCTACACACATGCAAGATCTCTTGGAGCACTACAATCCTGCCCCCACCCTCCCTCTTATGCAATATGACCGTTCGCCCCTTGCTTTTCACCTTCTATACTTTGCCGCTCCCACTGTTGCCCTTCGCCAGCTTGACCACTTTGCCTGCAGTCCTTCTCTTCTTGCTCACCCTTAAAAGGCCTGGGCCTCCCTTCTTGCAGTTTACTTCTCCGAATCCCTTCAATCCATTGCCTCCCTTCTTGCTGACCTCCGTGCTTGACATCGTCATGCGCTGAGTCACTTGGGGTTTTCTTAGGCCGAGCTTCTCCAGAGCGAGTTTCTCATTGTGGGTGCCTCTCTAACAAAAACAGAAATTTATGACCTTTGTCGTTGTAGGCCTTGGTCCTACTTGAACCGGTGCCCTTACCTTCTTCATTTTTGATTTGACCCTATAGTTTTCGTCTCGGACGCTCCGTGCTGTCCGGCATGCACTCCTTCATGGTGTTCAAGTGTTCTAGACCGCATCTTTGCCTGCTGCCACTCTTGTTGAGCCCCTCCTTCCTGATGTTTTTCTTAGCATACTCCCGCCCCCGCCTGCCCATGCTCTTACTGTACGGGCTCATGTTGGGCGCGGTGGTCACCTGCGCATCTAAGAGAACTGCGATGTCATCGGTCACTGCCACGATGCCTGTCCCCTTCCCCCGGTTTGAGACCTTTGTGAGTGGATTACTCACTTGCGTGCTCTTTTGTGTGGCTGTGTAACCGTTGCTCTTCCTGCCTTGCTCCTTAGGTTGCTTGACGTCGTAGCCGTCGGCTTGCCTAGCGGCCTTGCACCCCTTGCCACTGCTTCTCCTTTTATTAATAAGGATGTCATCCTTGCCTTGATTTATTGCGTACTTGCGGATGGTGTGCTCGGCGGTCCTCCGCTCGCTGGGACATTTCCCTTGTTTCAGTACATTTCTACTCTTGCCTCTTCACCACAGTCTCCTCCTCTCTCTCCGTTGTCTCTCTCATTAGAGGGCGTTCCTTCTCGCACAACAGCTTATTTCCTTCTCTTCGGTACTGAGAATTTCACATCCCCATCTTGGGTTGTTGACGTAGCATTTTGCATCCCTGTCTTTTTGCTTTTCACATCCTTCAATGTTGTGTTTGTCATCACAGCCATTTTCATTTGTGATGGTGTACCCTTGTTTTTTTGTGTTGGCCTTGTCAATGTGATGTCTCATGCAAGTGACCTGTCTCTGTCGTCTCTTCTCTATGTTACTTCCCTTAAATTATGTTTAGTCTAAGTTTTGGTGCTCGATTCCTATGCTTTCTCTACCACTTATGTCTTTGGTGTTATTGCGGTCACTAAACGCGCTTGTGGTCGTGTTGTCCCTCGCGGTTGCTGTCCACCGTGTAAGGGCGTCTATCATGTTCTCTTCCTCCAATCTATCTTTGTCCACACGACTGATGTTATAGTGCTTGTTGTACTCTCTCGCTTTGCCCACTTGTATCTTCTCAACCGTCGCCTTTCTCATCTACCGGCTTCTGCCATCACCTCACTCCTTTGGTCCCTTCCTGTCAATGGGTTGTCTAACCCTTCGTTTTGTGCTCCATGTGCTGCCAACTGTACCTTCTATGCGGTTGGTAAGATGCATTGCCTCCCTTTCCTCCCCCCCCCTTGATCATGTTCATGCCGATGTCCTTGGTCCTCTTCAAGATGAGTCTCTTGCTAAGAATGCCATGTACGTCCCTAGCTTGATTGAAGAGTATTTTTGATTCACATGGTTCTTCTTTCTCCGTGCTCAGAGCGATGTTGCAATGACCATCCAGTCGTGATATGCCATGTCCTAGAGCTAGAGTCGTCACTAGCTCCTCCAATTTTTTTACGGTCGTGGTGGTGAGTTCTACGGTGAAACTACATCCTTTTTCCGATATGAGGGAGTTGTTCTTGAGCCTTTTGCCCCTTATTCTCCTCTCCAGAATGGGGTTGCGGAATGCTAGCACTACACTTCCTTAGAGGGAAATCACACCATGATGTCTGAGGCTCGCTTCCTTGATTGTTGTGGGAGTTTCTGGTTCGAGGCCGCACCTTACCGCACTGGGGTGTGGTACCGGATCCCAAATGAACCTCTTGACCAACACCATGCCCGTTGAGGTGTTCTGTGGTCTACAAACAGACCTCAGCCAGGCCGTAGTTTTGGGCATTATGGTCATTTTTATCTCATCCCCCCTTTTTGATCCGGCAAGCTCGATCCACCTGGCCGTCTCTGTGTCACACTTGGGGTTGCTCCTCGTTCTCGAGTGCATCAACCTTGTCGCGCATTGGATTGTTGATTCGTGCCACGCTTGCTTGATTGAGTAGCTGGAATACAATGCAAAATGTGCGGACCGTATCCCTCCCCCTTTGACCTTTTCCTCCGCCTATTCCAGCAACGGTCTTGTATGTGCTTGGTCCGCACCGCTTGTCCTTCCTCTTTCATCGTATCCTTTTGCTCTTCTTTTCTCATTATTTCACCCTCGTGGCCTCTTTTTCTCGTCATCTTCTCCCCCTCCCTTAGCCCCTTGCCCGTACATCCCATAGTCGTATGTGCACACCTCCTCTCCTATCTATACTCCCCTCACCTTGTCAGCTCCCCCCCATCCCACCGTTCCAGCCCCCACCCCTCTCGATGCCTCGCCACCCTCTCTGTCTTCTCTTCACGCGCCCATCGTACCCCTCATGTCCTAACATCTTCACCCATCCATGAAGATCCTTTTGCTTCTGGTATCCACCTGCGCAACGCTTGCCCGTCCCCCCCCCGCACCTCTCGTCTCCTCCCCTCCTCCCTTGCTTTCGTCACATCGCCTCGTCGGTCCCCCATCCGTCACCTCCATTCCAGCCCTGTAACCATCAATGGCTCCCTTCCCCTTTCGCTTCTTACCTGTGTTCCCAAATGTTGCTGCTCAAGCTATGACATGCGGGGGAACTTCTTTGTTGCTAAGGCACTAAACTCTCCTCGCATGCCCTTCCCCTCTCAGTGCTTAGACCTTGTCCTCTTTTCCATAGAGGATATTCTGAAGGATGGTACTTTGCCTTGCACCTCCTTAGGTGTCTCTTCGCGTGCGCTTGTTCCTCCTTCCCCCCATTCTCCTTGTCCACCGGCGCCACTTGCCTCGCATCTCCTTCATCCCACACCCTTGTCTTTCCTCCTCAGTGTTCTTCCTCGTAAGACCCTACCCTCCCTTCCTGTTCTCTCCCCACGACCTTCTCCACCTATGGCTCCCCTTGCCTCTTCCTCCCCTCCTTTCTTGCCCGCCCTTCTCCCAATCCTACCGTCCCGTGTTCATGCTTGCTGTATATCTCAGATGCGTGAGAATACTGCTTGGGCTCGACCCGCCATTCTTCCCTTGCCTCCTTCTATATGTCCCATTGGTTCCTCTCCTCCCTCTTCCCTTCCCCTCCCTAACTCTCCCGTATGCCCCGTTGGTCCACCTCCTCCCTCTTCCCCTCCTCTCCCTACCCCTCCCCCCTTCTCCCACCCTCTGACCTTATGTTATGTACTCCTCATCCTCCTTCTCTTGTCTCCTCTTGCACTCGCTCACGCACAGATCACACTCTGGCATGTATCTTCACTTCACCCTTCCCCCTTCTTCCGATCCCACCTCTCAGCTGTGCTTCAGTGCTTCCTCCTCTCGCGCCCCTCCCTTCTCCCTCCCCGAACCCTCCTCTCCTCCCCCTTTGGCCCCACACCAGCTCTCTTTCTCCTCAATTTCTGTCCCTTGGTCTTGCCCGGTCTCCTCTCCTTCTCCCATCCCCTCTCTCATCAACCGGTGCCTCGTCTCTCTTGGCCTCTTTCTCGATTGTTTCCCCCCCAAATCCGGCCATCTCCTACTCAAAGTTTTCCACGATGAACTTCGTGCCCGTGCTGTTCCTCCATCCTCCTCCCTCCCCTCTAACTCCCCTGACCACCCCCTTCGCCTTGTCCTCCCCCCAGTCTCATGTCTCGTCGCTTCTCCTTCGTCGATGTTTGCGTCCCGCCCTCTCCTTCTTTATACCTTTTATCGGGGACCCACACTTGGTTGTTAATTCTTTCAACTCGAGTTTCATCATGCGATGGACGCCAACATTGACCATCAAATTATCAATGCTACCAGGACATGTGCTTGTGGTCTTGTCATCACCTTCACCCCTCCGCCTACCTCCCCTCCTCGTCTAGTGATGACTCCAATCGTTTCACCCTTGTCAATGCTCTTACTTGCCCGGATGCTGCCGCTTGGCACAAAACCTGTGGTCTAGAGCTTGTGGCCTTTGCTGAGCATGGTGTACTTGAACTTGCTGCCCTTCCTCTAAGTCTCATGGCCATCAAGGCCAATTATGTCCTACGTAGGAAGTACACTGCCTTAAGTGCCCTCGATCGGTATAAAGCTTGTCTCATCGCCAAGGGCTACTCCTAGGTTCACGTTGTTGACGTTACTGACACTTACATCCATGTCAACCATTTTTCAACGAAACGCATCATTATCTGTGCCACGACTCAATTTTAGTGGGAGCTTCATCAAATGGACGTGAACATTGCGTTCCTTCATTGTCGCCTAGAGGAGGTGTACATGGTCCAGCCACCCGGCTTATCTTATGGTTTTGGACGGGTCTGCAGCCTCCATTGCACGCCTTACAGTCTCCGTCATTCTTCTTGTTGTTGGAACGAGGAAATCTCGTCCACCCTTCTCCACGGTGGTTACCATCCTAGTCACGCCGACCCGTCTATTTTTGACGGTGGCCCGAATCTCGTGCCTACCTTCATTGTGGTGTATGTGGATGACCTCCTCATCACCTCTTCTTCCTCCTCAGTGATCTCCAAGGCGAAGGGTCTCCTCTCCTTGGCGTACCGTGTGAAGGACCTTGGCATCACAACCATGTTTCTGGGCATGCATATTGAGCGCCTCCTCGACAATCTTTTGGTTCATTTAGAGCATTATGTCCAAGACTTCGCAAACTACTTTGCTTCCATTCTGGACATCTCTTGCCCCCTCACCCTTGCCTAATCGTTTATGCCATCGGGCACCAAGCTCGCCCTTCGTGTCGCCCACGACACATAGGCAACTACGTTGGAGTCCGCGGCCACCTTCCAGTCCATCATTGGTGCGCTCATGTACCTGTTTTGCAGCACTCATCTCGACATTGCGTGTGCGATGAATTTCCTTTCCCAATACGTCGCAAGCCTCACATAAGTCATCTTCGGACGACCATGTATGTCCTTTGTTATGTCCTCGAATATGCCGGACTTGTCTTCCCAGTTGGGTCTAGCGTGCCCCTCCTCAAGGAGTACACGGAAAGTAACTATGCTCGTGACCCCAAACCTCGTAGCTGCAACAAATTTTTCTTTCTCCTTAGCCCTGCTACAGTTTCCTCGCGAAACAAAAATCAGGGTTCTGTCGCCTACAACACTGGAGAAGATGAGTATATGACTCTGGGTGGTGCTTTAGCCGATGGTGTGTGGCTTCGTCACCTTCTTGGTGCACATTGTTTCCCCATCCCGACTGTGCCCCTCCACACAAAAAGGAAGAGTGGTTTTGCCATTGCCAAGAATTCCGGTGTGCTTCATTGTTGTACCAAGCACATCAATGTTATGCACCACAACGTGCATGCCGTTCTTGTAGCGGGTGATGTATCTCTTCGGTTCACCTCTGCCGAGTTTGAGCTTGCAGACTTCCTCACGAAAACCCTCCACCAGCTTGCCTTCGCTCCGATCATCACTCCTATTGGTCTTCCTACCCTTGCATCGTTAGAATGACCCTCTACCACTCCTTTCCATTTCACTTACCTACATCAGTTGGTCCTCTCCTCACTAACCGCTCGGATGTTCCATCTCTGTTTTCTCCCGTACCGTGGACTTCTTCCCTATGGGGTTTTGTCTGTTATAGGTTCGTAGGTACTCGCTTCCCCTTGCCATCGGTCTGGTGTCTCCTAGTCGTAGTTGTCCATTCTCATGTCCCGTTCCCCCTTCTTCTGTCTTTTGTGTGACGCTGTTCTTGTGTGCCTATTGGTGTTGGTGTGCAGGCCATTGACTCTTGTTGGGTGCTTTTGAATCACCAATACTGACGGTTTGGCACTCGTGGCGGTGTGGCACTTCTAACAAGTTATGCAGTTTTGGTGATTCTCGCAGGGTGCTTGTGGATGGGTGCTCAAGGAGTGGTGCTTCTCATGGGGTGCTCGTGGATGCAATGCTTGTAGATGGATGCTTATGGATTGATGTTGATGGAGGGATACGTCTAGTGGAATACTTCTAATGGGGTCCCTTCGACAATGTGTGCCTATGCCGGTGCTTCTATGGTACTTTAACTAGGTTCGTCTGGGGGCGTGCATATCGATTCCCTTGTCGGACCTTGCGCGTTGGGCTATGGCGGGTGTATTCTCTATGCACATTTTCTCCATACTGGCGGCACACACCTCGTCTCTTCCGGCCATCTCTCTCCTTGTTGTCGCAATTGTTATGGTGTCAATAATTTCTCTTGCACCCATATCCTCGCTTGCGCTATCATGAAAAAGTAACAAACATTGATAGCACACCTAGATTAGTCCTATTATTTTGTGTGTGTTCAAGCTGACTTTGCATGCTCCTTCCTCATACGACGTAGGATAGGGCGTTTGCGTCTTTCTGAGGTTTTACTCGCTATACTACTCTAATGGATTCATGTGCACTATATGTGAGTCGCCACGTTAGGTGGCAAACCACGCGAGCTGAGCCACATGATCTGATAAGGGTTAGCGTGGCTCGCTTGTTCCGTTCATTACTTTCTGACAATTACATTGAAATCTTTGCCTCGATCTCCGCTCTAATCTAAGTTCCTCGCCTCGATCCCCCTCACAGCTCTCGAGAGCCCCCCCCTCACATCTCTTGAGAGCTCCCTCCCTATCACACCACCGAAGGCCTAAGTTGTCCTCGCGGCAAACTCTCGGTGTCCCCCCTCACAAAAACCGAGGGCCACTCGGCTTGCGCTTGTGACTAACTCCCACCCACACACTCTTACTCTCTCTCCCACCCTGTCTCCTCTGGTTTCACCCTCTTCTTGTTTTTTTCAGCACCATGGTTGTACACGTTTTTTCTCCATGATGTATTGATGTTTTTACTTCCAAAATATACAAGAGGCTGATGCCAAGATAAAGCATTACCAGTTTTTCATAATAAGAGAAGTAGGTGAAGAGCCCTAATGTAGCGGGTTTACAAGTCTTGTTTTGCCATTTATTTTGATTTCCTAAACTTGAGTGAATACATTGATTACTCATCTTCTTTGCTTTTGTATCATATGATGAAACCCAAAAGGATCACCCTAACCTCTCTTCACTTTTCATTATTCAATGGTAATGGTATGACATGGTTTTTTTATGAGAAGTTTTCAGGGGGACATTTTTGCCAAGAGTGTAAGATTGTGATCAAAATTAGTGTACAACATTTGTGATAGATCCTTAGCATAAATGTTTCGACTATTTTCTTATTTTTATATCTTCATAATAGCTGAGATGTGTCTTTGTAATATTTTTTTAAAAGTTAAGTAATGTGCAAGGATCAAAAGATATTTTTGTTTTCTAAGGCACATGATACAATTTTACAGATGTTTGTGGTTAATGAAAAACCATAAGTTCATTCTATTGGGATTTGGCAAGTATTTCATGATGTTAGTTTATAATGATTAATTTATCTTTTGTTTGTTCACTTTTGTGGGTCCCATGCATGCATTCATTTACACGCTGTATGATGTTGATCATCATAGTGGTCATCATCATCTGTAACATCCTTTTTAGGGTTTCATTTTCCAATGTGTCAAAATAGTATTCATACTTCACTTGAACTATGGCACTATATTGAGGGAACATTTTCATAGCATGTTCGTATTTTGTTGAAATTTAGTGTTGCAATTAGGGCATACTTTTAAATAGTGTTTGTTCCATAAATTTCATGAGTATTACATTTTATATAATTAGCTTCACATTCAGTTCCTTTCACATCATATTAGGATGTTATGGTAAATAGGACCTGTACGTCATGTCATAAGTTTGAAATATAGGTCATTCTTGCCAGTTGGTCGTAGTTTAGACAATGTTTGCACCTTTGTAAAAACTGAACTATCTTAATTGCTACAAAAAATACATAAAGAAATTTTCAAGTAGGTTTTGATACATAAAAATAGTGTAATTATACAACTTTTAAATTTATGTTCTTATCAGGTTAATGTGCAAATAAATCTACACATAGTCTTTCATTTATTCAACTGAAGTAAGAAGTATGATTGTACACAGGTTCAAAAGATCTTTGAATTTGGTCTGCTACCTTCATATTTGAAAGGAAATGTATTGGTAGCTTCAATTTGATATACTGAGGACATGCATAAATGAAAGGTTGTATGGTGTTGTGTGGAAGCAGAAGGTAAGAGTGCCTTGCCAGGTTGTATGCATTTTTGGAAGTACTCTTATCATTATAATAGATTGTAGTGGACACGCATTTTTACTTTTCACTGAGACCTTATTACATCAACATAAATCGCAATTGCATATAGTACCATGCATTACTACGTTTGAAGATGAATGCAACCTAGTTCTTTGTTTTTGAAAGAAGTGCATGTTTGGTGCATTCAACACATTTACCAAACGTGTGAAAATGTTGTTTTTTAAATTGTGCCAACGCGTTTCACGTGAAATTTCAAATGGAGTATTACTCATTGGTGCAATCAGAACTTGTCTTCATGTTTCAATTGAGTGAGTAAATAAATGATTTTTCTTCATATGATAGTCAATGCATCAACGATAGTTTCGTTATTTCCTTGTGTATGAGGAAATGATCCACAAATTACTTTGTATTGTATCTTTGTGGTGGTGGTGAACTGTGTAAAGAGTACAATTATATTACTTGTTTTTATGGAAATAGTACTAATCTTTCTTTTCTAATGTTTAATCATAATATCATGCAAGTGAGAGACAATTGAGTGTCATTTGCATATTTGCCATTATAGGAATGTATTAGTTCATTCTACAAGTATATGCATGAACGTGTATCACATAGTCATTATAGAATGTACCCCTGAAGTGATTGAAATATGCATGTGAAATCCACTAGTAATGTAGAAAGAAACATGTACTTATGTATCCTCCAAAAATAATTTATTCTGGCTTCAAAGGAGTGTTCATTTTCTAGCAAAATTGATTCTCATGTTGGTGGTTCAAATGACATTTTAATCCACATGGAATGTTTTTTGTTTTTTTTTTGTTTTTTTTTTGTAGAAAATCAATAGTTATTTTCAATGCCCACCAATCTGTATATATTTAGTCGAATCATTTTCTTTTCTATAACCATTGCTTCCTTTTTGCTTTAGTTTTTAGTTATTCCTTGCCAACCTCCTTGTCTATTGAGGACCCCCTAGGGTCTTTTTCAAGCTCGTACCCTAAGGCCTTAGTGTCATCGTTCCCTGCCCCTTCTTCTATCCCTGCCCCTTCTTCTCTCTCTGCACGTGCACCCGCAACTGCTTATGCGTCACGATGAGCTCTAAGCACTGCTACTGCTTTGTGAGGCCAAGGTGTATCTGGGTTGGGTCATCTCTTCTTTGTGTGACCCTTACGACCACACTTGGGGTAGATGATGTTAGTGGGTGCAATGACTGCGATGACACTTGCAAATCTGAAGAGATGACAATGCGTTTCAGGAGCGGTGCACGCTTCATGCAGGCAATCCTGGGCCGACCACGACCCCGCCGTTGACCAAGTTGCTCCCAGGCAGACGATGCATGTTGTGGCACATGATGCTGTGGGATAAGTACGTGCCACCTGTCGGGTAAGCACGTGCTGGCTGTTCACAGAACCACATCCACGTGTCTTCGTTCTCACTTGACACGAGAGATTAGGCCATGGGACATGCATGGTCCTTCGTGTAAGGAAATTGCGTGATCAACATCACTTCCTTGTGGTCGCTTTTTAGGAAGGTGCTATCCATTTTCATGATCTGCCTTGAATAGTCCTAGCCATGGAGTGTGGCCCTAGATGCCACAAACACCCATTTGAACTTGTTTTTGCATGCATCTCCACCATGGCATGCGTTGCCGGATCAATGCGTTTAGCTGTACATCCACATAAGTCATTTGTCTAAATTTGAATAAGTAAAGTGAGAAGACAGGTGAACGACCATGCGGGACCGACCACGGGACATACCTTTTGCCACAACACCGGAAACAAAGCCCATGATTTGGCCTTGGCACTCACCACTTGGGACTGTGCCACTGATATTGCATGGTAGGGCATACAATTTGCAACCTCAATCCCCGCGGCTTCATTGTTGATGTCTCTTAGTGTGACTAGCAGTGTTGCTAGATCTCATGTCATTTCGGACAAAATGTTGCGTGCTATCCACTTGGTAGTTCGTGTGGGGCTCCCACGGCCAATAGTTGGTGTCCACTAGTGGCCTTCTATCACAACGGATTGTTTTACCGGCCATAGCTTTGAAGATACAATGTGGAACCACATTGTTTAAGGTGATATTACCTTGTAGTTCTAAAACTCGGACTGAACAACAAGTGCCGTTATGTTGGTCTTCTTTTCTAGTTCATCGCCTCAGTCCATTTCACATGTTGCTCTGTTCTAAAAAACATGATTTCACCGATGTCCTTGAGCCTTTGCTCCCTTCGGCACGTTATGGTTAATCGTCCCATTTTAATACATTGTGTAATGTGTGTATATAATACATGCAACATGGTAGGTTCCTAGAAGTTCACAAGTGTGTAGACACTACATCTTACACCATTTAATCATTGAAAAATTGTTTAAACTGATGAAACACTTGTGTGTTCCCGTGGGTTTTTATGGATCTAATGTTTTTTTAATTTTATGTCTTTAGATATATTAGATAATGTAGATGAGTCGATAAATGATATGATGGGTAAATCTGTTATTTATCACATATGTCTCAAACTAAACGCAACACTTTGAGTTTCTTCTTGACTCGAAACACCATAGTTTGGACTATGCTCAAAATTTGAATGGGGCCACTCGCGTCATTTTCTCATCTGTGATGAAGTCTGCCCCCCCCCAAAACACCTCGAGTGTATCTCAAGAGTGTATCTAGGGGTGTATTGTGGAAATACAAAGTGTTTGAACTTTTGTTTTACTATGTTCCATGTCTTCCCCCCCAACAATTCAAGTGTATGAGGCCCATGTAGTGTGGAATGTATGTGACATGTCGATCGGTACAAAATATGTGAACACTTTTGTGGTACTCTCTTTTTGTACAGAAGTTTACGGATTTGATACCCCTCAGATACACACTCTGATACACCATCCCAATATACTTTCAACTGGGAGGGGGGCATAGGGCTATCCATACCCCTCCTCCACATCAAGAGTGCATTGGGCTGGTATATCAGTGAGTGTCGCAGATAGACACTCGGAACTACGACTTGTGTATTTTTGGTAACCACCATCGATATGCATTCCAAAATAGGATCCCAATAACTAGTCCTGGACCTACCCCAAAGCAGCTCGAGTGTATTTGGGGAGTGTATCTAGGGCTATATTATGGAAATGCAAAGTTTTCAAACTTGTGTTTTCCACTGTTCCATGTCGTCCCCCCCAAAACACGTCGAGTGTATGTGGCGAGTGTAGCATGGAGTGTATGTGAAATGTTTATTTATACGAGACATTTGAACACTTCTGTGGTACTCTCTCTTTATACACAAGTTTTCGGATTCGATGCCCCTCAGATAAACTCTCCAATACACTACCCAAATACACTTTTGACTTGGAGGGGGGGTTGAAAGGCTATCCATACCCTCCCTCTATATCGAGAGTATAGCGGGCTGGTGTGGCATAGAGTGTCATAGATGGACACTCGAAACTACGAATTTTTTATTTATAATAACCACCATCCATACGCGTTCCATGACAGGACCCCGACACCCAGTCCCCCCTCCCAAGCACCTCAGGTGTATCTAGAGATTGTATGTGGGAGTGTATTATGGAAATGCAAAGTGTTTAAACTTGTGTATTCCACTATTCCATGTCGTCCCCCCCCAAACACGTCAAGTGTATGTGGCGAGTGTAGCGTGGAGTGTATGTGAAATGTCTATCCATACCAAACATGTGAATACTTCTATAGTAATCTAACTTTTTACATAATGTTTTAGAATCGATACTCCTCACATAAACACTCGAATACACCGCCCCAATACACTTTCAACTTGGAGGGGGGGGTAGAGGGCTATCCATACCCCCCTTCTATATCGAGACTGTATCGGGGTGGTGTAGCGGGGATTGTCGCGGATAGAAAATCTGAACTATTACTTGTGTAAATTCAATAACCACCATCCATATGCGTTGCATAACAGGACCTAAAAAACCAGCCCCCCCCAAGGAACCTCGAGTGTATCTTGGGAGTGTATCTGGGGGTGTATTATGGAAATGTGAAGTGTTCAAACTTGTGTATTCCTATGTTTGAAATCCCATCCCGACAGTGCATCTTTGGGATTTGCTTTAAGTTTGGGATTTCCTAACAAACATAAAGCACCAAACCCCTAGTATAACAAATGGGGTTTGCTTCCGGTTTGATGGCAAGAACTATCTAAGGCAAAATCAACCTTTTGCGACGTTCTTGCTTCTGATGTTGACGATGCCAATGTCAAAAGGGAGCGACATCACTCTCGAAGTCGGTGAGGTTTGACTTCGAAGGCGAAGTCGTCTCTCTTTTTCCTAGCAGGCATTCTGTCATTATACACATGGAGGAGAGTGTATGTTTCGTACCCAAATACCCATAATATGCATGGTTTTCCCAATGAAATTGAAAGACATTAAGTGCACTTAACAACAAAGGACAACACAAATAGGTTCGGTAAGATAAAACAAGCATACCACATATAGTGTATGAACACAAAATAGGTCACATTAAAAAAGAACATGTCTATTACCTTTTTCTTGCTCATAAATAAGAAGTATTAGAATTTGATAAAAATTTGAAAAATACATGAAGTTGAAAGAATTTCAATGAAACTCTCAGAATATCATACATAAAAGTACTTGTGTATCTAGGATGTACACGTAAATTCCACGAAAGATTCCTATTAATGATAACTCATTTGCATGAAACATCCTCTTCATATGTTGTAGATTTGTACACTATGTCTTATTGTGTACTTTTGGGGTGATTGACCATAAATGCTTTAGGCTGAGCACACCTCCTATAGAAAGCATCATGTCTTTAATTCCAATTGTAGAGCTGAATATTTGTGTCCCAAGACACTCATTCGTTAGTCTTTCAAATGTGTATGGAGAGGATGGATTGGGTGATGGGAGAGACAGGCAGAAGTAGTGCCAAGTGTAAGAGAAATTGAAGGAAAGTGGAAACCTCCATCTAGATGCAAGGAGATAGATGGAAAAGCTGATCAAGATGTTACATAACCAAAGGAAGAGTAGGGGAGTAGACATGAGTATGATGATAGAATGTTAGAGCAGAGGAAGTAGCCTTGGTGAGCAAAGCTAAGCTAACCAACGATATTGATAGGGGAAAGAGATGTGAAGGTGAGATCCTAGATTGGATGGCAAAGGATGAGCGTGAGAGGAATACAAAGAGTGGGGATACCACGGTAAAGACTTGAAACTAAAGTCGAAGAGGATGGGATTGTTTTGGGTTGTAATTTTTCTATCCTTCTTATATACAGAAAACCAAAACAAGTACAACCATCAATGATTTCGTTTTGGTAGTTTTACATGTGGCAACGTGATCACTACTATTAAGGTGGTTTGACTTTGGAGGAGCAATCATGACTGACCAGTTGTAATCAAGGAGGTTCAACCTGGAGTCTGAACCTTTATCAATACGTTTGTTTATCCAAGAGGAAGTTTTTATAAGGACCGTATCGGAGGCATAGTCCTGACAACCCCCCTGAATTGGACAAGGGTTGAAGCATTGAGTGCCTTTAAGACATCAGTTCCTAGATCTCTTTGTATTTTTGGGGGAGAAACCACTTGTTGGATGGATTGTTTGATCTGGTTACAGAGAATAAGGCTCCACGCCACTGCCACAAGGGTGTGCTACATTGCTGCAACATGTGATACTTCTTGGATGATGTATACAACCTTGAAGGAAACCTAAGATAATCATAAACTCCTTCTAGAAAGACGGAGAGAAGATATCCATATGGAAATGACTGCCTTGTCTTCACTTATACTACCCCATATGAGCTGTGGACGTTTTATCCAAACTAATGGAGCTCTTAGAAGTGCGTCGAGTCAAGAGATCCTGCCGCCATGTTGTTGGTTGTGATAATATGTTGCAACTGCTAGAGAGTGTTCACCACATGAGGTCAACATGCTTGAATAGTTTTAGAAATGATGTTGCTGCTGATGGTGAGCGGGATGGGAGACGTTTTTGATGGAGGGTCCTGCCATGACATCGCTCACACAGGAGGCCCTGTTACGGTAGATCTCAAGTTTCCATTAAGGGAGGAATGGAGGATAGAGGGTGTCTTGAGCTTAGTTCAGAGGAGGGATAACTTGTGAATCAATTGGCCGAAAGAGAGAGCAGGAGGATTGGTGGTGTTTGATGCTTTGATTTGTAATCCTTGATGTTCCTCTTTTCCACGAAGAGGGGATAATTGGTGAAATAATCAGAAAGGTGGGATGGAAGATTTTCTTTGATGTAGTGGGCGCATGTTCAATTATTTCCCCAAAAGACATTTTTAATTTTCAAAATTCTTGTATTCGTTGGTTTTAAAAATAAAAAGTTTCCAATAAATTTTCAATAAATGTTTTACCTGATGCTCATAAGATATTACCTCATGGAAATCCAAAATTTATACAAGAATAAAATATAATGATGGATCCATCTCTTGTTTTATGCTATCATCACATTTTTGGTTCTTGGGAACTAAACATTTAAATATTAATATATTTGTACCTAGCCAAAATTCTAATGTTTTTTTGTGTGCACAAGCTGTTCATTAGTGCTTTGAGGAGAATCAATTCTTTGTGAATGGCAAGTGTATTGTAATGAAGAAAACAATGTTTGTTCCATGGGAAAACCAATCATGAACCTCTCTCTAAATGTTCTTCTTTCGAAGTTACACCACTCAAACAAGTCAAAATAAATGGAATTTACAAGGAAGATTCAAAGTCAAATCCATCAACATGAAGTGTTATGTTTCTGATAGGCATAATAAAAAGGTTTCAAATTTCTCACTCTTCTCTTCCTTATCACAATAACAACCTAGAAATGGAGTTCGAAGTAAGCTCTCTACTTCATCACCACTTGCATGATGTATGCAGTGGGAAAGTGAAGAGGACAAGATCAATCATCTTCATCTCTTCTTGTTTCATGTGCTTCATTGGTGAGGAGGATGGGTACCGTGATTGCATGATTTAATCTACTCATTAACGAGGACAAGGAGGAGGGGACAAGTGTCGTGTACTTTTCTCTTGTTTAACCTTTAGGCCCATTTCGTGTAGAGATAGAGGAGGTGAAGAAATCCTCTTTCCTTGAGCCATTGCAGTTATGAAGCAAGAGAGAGGATGGACAGATCCTTTCTCTCCTACATTAAGGTTTGTTACATGATTTTAGAAGTAATCAAGGTTAGGATTTTCTTCATAAATAAATGGATTATCAGGATTTTTGCTTACTGAGAGGGAAAATATGCTCTCTCATGTAGATTATGGATGTATTTTCCCATAAGAAAGATTGATTAAAGCATGTTCGATACCATATTTCTAAGCTAGCAAACCTTTCATACAAGGTAGGAAAGTACGAACATAAGAATTTTGGCTCTCCTTTACGTTCTTAGGTTGCTTCAACGGGATTAAGGGGGATGATTTTATTTTTATCTCTTAGGGTCATCAACCCCAAGATGGAGTTAATGGGCTTGGCTTTTTTTGTGTTTTTAGTCCAAGACATTTCAATTCTTCCTTTTTATAATTTAATTTTGGCCTTGTGCACTTAAATTTGGCTCAAGCACTTAGCCCTTTCCCCACAGGTTTCTCTTCAAAGGAACCATGTATTGGTAACTCTTTTAAGAAATGTGACTTATGCTTCTCTAAACGTGGTCTTAATGGAGGTCATAGCTCGATTTTATGTCATGTGCTGAGGTTGACACACGCATAGGTTTCTCTCTCTCTCTCTCTCTCTCTCTATCTCTCTCTCTCTCTCTCTCTCCCTCTCTCTCTCTCTCTCTCTCTTTTAGTTGGACAAATCAGCAGATACCTTGTATTTTCTTACAAAACATTAACTATTGAAATGAAATTCCTCAAAATCTCTACATTTCATGCTTGTTTCAAGGAATTTTGTCAGTTTGCCCATTGATTAAAAAAATGCTATTGCCTGGAAATTATAGTGTTAAGAAAGTGTTGAAATGGTTTTTACATACTAATTTGTGGGGTTCAGTTTGAAAGGGGATAAAGATGTCATGAGGAATGTATGCATTATAATTTTAATTAGCCTTGGTATGTCAGGCCGCATATAAAAATGGAGAAATTATTTTTAGTGGTACTTGAGGAGTTGAAAAATGTGGGGAAAGATTTTCTTTTATGATGCTTGTATTTTGAAAAACGTATCCAAAATTTATTCTTCACACGTTATCAAACTAAAGTGGTTGTTTGATTCATTCAAATGTCTTTTGAACGTAGAATTAACACCAAGGGTCTCAAAATATAAAGAATACAATTCAAGAAAATCACATGAGGGATTTTGATGTTATGATATGAAGAAGTTATTTACCAATAGGTTGGAGAAGGATTGATTTTCAACCTTTTAGGAATCATTTTAGCATCAAGTTATTGAACTATCTTAGTGATATCTGAATAAAAATTATGAGGAGTGGAGTCTCAGGTCAGAGAAACACACCATGGTTTTATTTTGATGTGAATATTTGGAGTTTTTCTCCATTTAAGTGTTTATAAGTTAAGCATTTATTAGTCTTAGGTTGCATCAATTCTAACATTTGAAAAGTGATTACAAGTTTATTTCATCCTTTGATTATTTTGAATGAGGAAGTGATGTTGTTTTACGTGATGATCATGATCAGCCTTCTATGTCACTTGAAATATATATAACTCCTATAACATCCCCTTGTAAAATGTAGATTCTGGTGTTGTTCATGCATAAAATTATAGTGTAATCCATGTACATGCAAACATGTTTCACGAGGAGTGTTATGTAGAAAATGTTAGGAGTGAATTCATCTCATGATGTGCATGTCTTTGTAGAACTTATGAGAAAATGTATTTAATTTTTATCATGATTTTTCCTCAAATGGTTTGGGATGATAATTGAAATATCTTTCTTGAATGGATGATTGGATAAGTATTAATGAAATAAGGCTTGAATTGAGTAATAAGTATTGAAATTTAGGATATTGTGTTGATTTGCAGGTTTCCTCACCAGGTATACATTTAAGTATAGAAGAGCTAAAATTCATGAAGAAAATGAAATTTGTGAGTATAGCGGAAGCTGATTTTTGTATCCTTTAATTTTTTCTGTATGAAAAATTGTGTAGTCTTATGAAGAACATATAATTATTTAAAAATGCTGAATATAAACCGTTTATAGGTTCCTTAAAAATGAAAAAACATTTAGATGTGAATTCATCTTTTAACTCGAGTGTCATTGTTATCACGTTAGATATATTTTCCATCATGCATATGTAGATGTGATTCGTTCTTAAAAAATACCTCATATATTAAGGCTTGTTTGATGCTGAAACTTTATGCTTTTAATGTTCAGTATAGATTGAAATTTCTGTAGGTAAGTTTGTGTTGAGAAGCTTACTCACATGATGGATAATGAAGTTTACATTAGGAAAATATTTTAAGGACATAATTTACAGTTTGTGAACCTTAAATGATGAGGGAGAGATGCGTAGGATTTTTTGGAATATTTAAAAGTAGGAGGATCTATTTTTTAAAAACATGTACGTGAGTCTTGAAAAATTACCCAACAAAGACAAAGTCCAACAGGAGGGTGTTATGAAGGAAGGACGCTTGAGTTGCTGGCATAGGGATTCAACTCACTGTAAATAATTCTCGTTAATTACTTCCCTTGAGTCTTTTATTAAACAATTGACATTTAATGAATTATGTGATTGTTGATTTCCACATTGTTTTTGGGTTATGATTTATTTATGCGATTCAATTTCATAAAATTGATGGATTTTCTGACCATTGTATTCAACAAATCATTGTTAAATGTCTTGTGTATAAAATCGTGTTCGATGATGATCAGTGATACCTATGTTTTCCAAGCTATTTAGATTAATGCAACTATTTTCTAGAGATTATAATATCTACATGTAGGAACGTATGCTTTGTAGATTCATAAACAATTCTGAGGGAACATTATATTAAACTTTTGATGTGGCTTCTTGAATTCATCAAGGAAAATTTCCATCGAATTTTTACTAGTTTTCAAAACATGATAAACGAATTGAAGAATTAGGGGGTTGTTTGTTAACCATGTCGAATGTGTTAATAGATTTTTCTTGAATTTCTTGGGTCGAATTTTATTTTCCTTGTTCATTGTGCACGAGTGTGATGCCATCCACATGGAATCATAACACTTGTTTTTTGAATTTCTGTCCCCCATCGTAAAATTGGAGTGCTGTCGTGTCTGATGATGTGCCTTTTCTGGATAATTTTATATTATTCTTCAAGAAAGATTGCATGCAACAATATTGTGGGTTAATTGTTTCTTTTAAAGAACAGAGTACGGGATGGATGATGTTCTTTTAAGTTTGCATACTTGTAGGGGTCACGATGTGCATGGGTATTTTTATACATCTTGACGTTCGACATCACCGGGTTGGTCAATGTTGTATCATTTTTTGGAACAATTGCTTCAAAATTCATTGATATTTCTGCCCAGCCAAAGCGTCACTTGGTGCTCTGGTGCTATGAGATGCTGAACCTGAAAGGCGGCTCAGTAGCTGTATGAGATGTTAGAGCGACCTCGTTTCTGCTTGGACCATCTAGGCTTGGCTTGGAGTTTTTTGTACTGGGTGATTTACTGCTTTGCAGTTGTGGATCGAGCAATGTAGTTTCATGGGAATCATCACTATTACCGCGCCGTTTTGGTCCTCGGATGGATCTTTCGAGAGCAGTCGCACAAGCTGGAACAATTTGAGGGACTGTTTTGCATGCCATGAGTGTCTGGTACTGTCCTCGAGGTTGCACGACTTGGATGGCTTATCTCAAAACGAACACGACTGCGCTGAAGAATCCCCAAGTTTCGGACCTGCGATCGTCCAACACTGGCGGACTTCCGAACACAATCGTGCAGTTTGTGAGAGGTCTGGCAACTTTGAGGACAGTACCAGTCAATTGTGGCATGCCAAACGAGCCCTTTTGGTTTCATCTCCCATGTTCCTCCATTCATTTATCCTTCGTCTCTCACCCTGACGATCTGTCTCCCTTCTTTCCGATGCGAACAGTGACAACGCTCCCTATCATTGGACTCGATGCGTCGCCAAGACGCCAGCGAGCTCCGCATGGTGCACCTAAGGCCTCAGACAGCGGTAAGCCACCCCTCCTCCCAAACCCTGAACTTCCCCACAATGTGCATGCTGCATGGATATCTGGGCTAGGCCAGCAAGCTTGCACACCACCTGCCCGCGCCCGCCTCTCCCTACTGTTGCGCAACTTTCGCATTCGCCCAGACCAAGGTTCTATCCCACAGCAAGTCCACGACGCCTGTCAGCAATGGGGCCATGCCCTACCAAGGGGCGTCAAGGTCCTTCCCCTGCCCACTGTAGCCCCTCACACTGACTTGCCCATCTTGCTCCACGGCTTCCACAACCCTACCAAGGTGTTGAGGCTCCTTCGCGCCTTTGNATCTGGGCTAGGCCAGCAAGCTTGCACACCACCTGCCCGCGCCCGCCTCTCCCTACTGCTGCGCAACTTTCGCATTCGCCCAGACCAAGGCTCTATCCCACAGCAAGTCCACGACGCCTGTCAGCAATGGGGCCATGCCCTACCGAGGGGCGTCAAGGTCCTTCCCCTGCCCACTGTAGCCCCTCACACTGACTTGCCCATCTTGCTCCACGGCTTCCACAACCCTACCATGGTGTTGAGGCTCCTTCGCGCCTTTGAGACGGATGTGCACCACAGAAGCACCCTACGGCTAGAACCTCTCCAAATCCACCTATAGAACGCTAGCGGCTGTCAAACCCTTGCTGCATATCTGAATCCCCATGATCCTTCACAAGCAACCTCCTTTGACGCACCGCAAACCCGCCTTAGACAGCTAAGAACCCCATCCCCAACCTGTAAACCCCCCTCGTCGCTGACACCGGCACTATCTTTCCTCTTTTGGAATGTGCGTGGACTGAAAGATGTCTCACTACACCACATTTGCTCGTGGGTCTCCACTGCTCACACCTTTCTCGCCTTAACTGAGACTTGGTGGAATGGTGTGGATCCCATGCCTGTGCTCCCAAACTCCTCCGTCCATGCATTACCCTCCCCACTGCACTCTTCTAAAGCACGCGCTTCGGCCAGCACTGCACGCGATCCCACAAATCCTCTTGAACATCCCCTACGCCGAGGTGGACTAGCCCTGTACTATCCCACATGCCTCGCCCCATTCGTAAGCCCCCTACCAACCCCTCCGTCTGCTAACTTCCTGGGTGTATGTCTCTAACTCCCAATGCTCGAACCCATCTACATCTTTGTCTGCTACTATCCCCCACCACGAACGGGCAATACCACCGAACCATCCATCTTTGACGAGCTGTCCGCCTCCCTCTCGTTAGTCCCAAATGGGAGTCACACTGTGATTCTAGGGGACTTCAATGCAAGAACGGGCTCCCTTCTCCCCATGCCCCTAGACGATCGCCTTGCTCCCTACCCCTTCACCTCCCGACACAGCCCAGACCCCCATTGTCGCATAAACACGCGTGGGCGACGCTTAGTCCGCTTCTGCGAGCAGCACATGCTCGCTATTGCCCAAGGCTCTGCCGAGGGCAACTCATGTGTCAAGGGCTCGCATGGACACCTAAACGACAGCGTGATTGACTATGCACTACTGTCCTATTCACTTTGTCCTTGCTCCCTCACGATGCTAGAACACACTGCAGACTCAGACCACTGTGCTTTCTCCCTCGTCACCCCTCTCACCATTCCTTACACTTGCCCACCTACACCTTTCTCTTGGAAGAAATTCTTAAAATGTTACCCCCTTGCCCTCTCCACGCCTCCAGTCCAAACCCTCCTCCAAACAACGTCAACGATGCCCGAGCTACCACAATTCTCGTCATGTCTCATCCAAGCACTCCAAGCTGCATCTACCGTCGCATGCCCTGTGCCATCGCCTCGCCCGCTCCGCCGCTCGCACGCCCCGTGGTGGTCGCCTCTCTGTCATGCTGCACATCGTGCCTACAAATCCGCTTGCCGCTTGTCCCCACACTCCCCCCACACTGCTCGCCTCATGCTCGCCTATCGTCGGACTTGTAAAGCTGCCAAAGTCGAGTATCATGCAGGCTCCTCAACCCGTACAGTCCACCTATTTACTAGTAACCCACGAGCATTTTGGCGCTCCTTCTCTACCGCGCGCTCACCACCAGCCTCTATCCCACCCGCACAATGGACCTCCTACGCTACAACACTGTTTGCACGACCAGCCCTCCAGCCTGCAATTGAACCTCCTCTCTATCCACAGCCACCGCTACCTGCCGCTGACTTCACCCAACAACCANTGCACCCCCAATCCAATGTCTTCATCCTGCCCAGAACGCTTTCCTCCCTAAACACAACTCTCTAGACCACGCCTTCACTCTGTACACCCTTGTTCTCTCGGCCCGCCGTACAAAGCGCCCCCTCTACGCTGCTTTCTTAGACCTTCGCAAGGCCTATGACTCTGTCAGCCATGACCTCCTTTTCGCCCAACTTGCCCCTCTTGGTCTAACCACCAATGAAGTCCATGCTGTGGAAAAACTCTACTCATCAGCCAGCGCCCACGTCCACACCCCTGCTGGCCACTCCGATCCCTTTCCCGTTCGCCACGGCCTTCTGTAGGGTGACCCATGCAGTCCTATCCTCTTCAACTACCACATTGACCCCCTAGCACGTGCCATCTCTCGCATCAACACAGATGCTCCCACCCTTCTTGGCACACCCATTCCTCTCCTCCTACAGGCCGACGATATTGTCCTCCTCTCTGAGTCTGTCGGTGGCCTTCAACGTGCAGTGGACGAGGCATTCTACTCGCTCAGTGCCCTTGGCCATACAATCCAGCCAAGCAAATGCGCTGTCCTTGTCTT
>SZWC01005363.1:119895-156894 GCA_023375785.1 Penium margaritaceum | reverse complement strand
AAAAGTGTATGAGGGGAGTGCATGTGAGAGTGTACAAAACTATGTATGGTATGGGAATAAAAATGTACACTAGTGTATGGATGGTGAATGAGCCCACCACCATCTACATCACTGAACATCATTTACAATAGTGCACGGTATTGACTACATCCCACTCATCTAGCCGCGCATCTCCACATGCACTCCCCACATACAATTCCCATCCTCTCCCCCCCTCCCCCTTTCCTCCGAGGGAGGGGGGGGGTTGGGTGAAAAGTACACGAGGGGAGTGCATGTGAGAGTGTACAAAACTATGTATGGAATGGGAGTAAAAACGTACACCAGTGTATGGATGGTGAATGAGCCTACCACCAGTTACATCACTGAACATCGTGTACACTAGTGCACAATATTGACTACACCCCACTCATCCACCCAAGCACCTCCACATGCACACTCCACGTATAATTCCCACCCCCACTCCCTGTGGGGGGAGGGGGGGAGGGGGGGTTGGGTGAAAAGTGCATGAGGGGAGTGCATGCGAAACTACACAAAACTATGTATGGAATGGGATTAAAAATTTACACTAGTATACGGATGGTGAATGAGCCTACCACCAGTTGCATCACTCAACATCGTGTACACTAGTGCACAATATTAAGTACATCGCACTCATCCAGTCATGCATCTCCACTTGCACTCCCCACATACACTGTCCACCCTCCCCCCCTTCCAAGGGATGGGGGGTGGGTGAAAAGTGTACGAGGGGAGTGCATATGACAGTGCACAAAACTATGTATGGAATGAGTCTAAAAATGTACTCTAGTGTATGGATGGTGAATGAGCCCACCACCATCTACATAACTGAACATCATGTACACTAGTGCACGACATTGAATACACCTTACTCATGTAGCCACGCACCTCGACATGCCCTTCCCACCTACAATTTCCTCCCTTCTCCATCCCCTCCTCCCCCTGAGGGACGGGGGGTTTGGTGAAGAGTGTATGAGGGGAGTGCATCAGCAACATCCACGGCTCTAGTTGTCGTACACTTGTGCACCATTCCACCCACATTACACTCACAAATTCTTTTACTTCTCCAAACACTCTCCACATACACTTTGTCCCTACCCCCCCACCGCCACATAATACCAGCCAAACCCAAGGTATGCCATACACTAGTACACCATTCTACCCGCACTACACTCACACATTCCTACATCCCCATGCACTCCCCACATTCACTAAGTCCATAAGCCCCCCCACCCCCAGGCAATCCTAGCCAAACCCGAAGAATGTCGTACACTTGTGCACCATTCCACCCGCACTACACTCACAAATTCGTACACTTCCCCATGCACTCCCCATATACACTTTGTCCCTACCCCTCCCCCCCACCCCCACATAATACCAGCCAAACCCAAGGTATGTCATACACTAGTGAGCCATTCCACCCGTACTACACTCACAAATTCCTACACTTCCCCATGCACTCCCCATATGCACTTTGTCCCTACCCCCCCCCTCCCCCACCCTTAGGTAATACTAGCCCAACCCGAATTATGTCATACACTTGTGCACCATTCCACTCGCACGACACTCACAAGTTCCTACACTTCCTCATGCACTCCCCAAATACACTGTCCCTAAGCCCCCCCCACACCCCCAGGTAGTAATAGCCTAACCCAAAGAATGTCGTATACTTGTGCACCATTCCACCCGCACTACACTCACTAATTCCTACAATTGCTCATACACTCCCCACATACACTTTGTCCCTAAGCCCCCCACCCCACCCCGACATAATACTAGCCAAACCCAAAGTATGTCGTACACATGTGCACCATTCCACCCGCACTACACTCACAAATTCCTACACTTCCTTATGCACTCCCCACATACACTTTGTCCCTAAGCACCCCACCCTTACTCAACACGTAGTCCACCCAGCCACCTCTAGCCCATGCACCGGAACATTATTAACTGGTGTTCAACTTCCTAGAACCTTCCTTATAGACCATTTCCCTTCATACACACTTCATTGAGTGTATGAAAGTCCTTCGATTAACTCTACCTCAACCGGCGATAACCATCCTGGGGATGTGGGAGCGGCTGATTTGCATTCACCCGAGTCGGAAGCAGTGGAGCTGAACGAGGAGGCGGGGAGTGAGCCCGCATATCCACGGTCCCCGAGAGAGGGGGAGCAGGCCAGCGGTGGAAGTGGCGCTGCGAGAGGACAGCAGCAACAGCAGCAGCAGCAGCAGCGGCAGCAGCAGCAGCAGCCTCAATAGCAGCAGCCCCGGAGAAGCGGACACGCAAGAAGGACGGCAAAACAGTACGATGCCGCACAGGGCACCTGGACTGGGTTTGCCTGATCGTTCTTTGTGCAAGAGGAGCTCGAGACCGTCAAGGAGGCATTGCAGCAGAAGGATGAGGCTGAGTGGGAGGGAGCCATAAAATCTGAGCTTGCCTCCCACAAAGAGAACGGCACTTGGCAGCTGATTGACAGACCGAAGGGCGCAAAAACCATCTGCTCCGAGTGGATCTTCAAGAAGAAGCTCACCAAGGAGGGGAAGGTGGAGCGGTACAAGGCGCAGCTGGTGGCGAAGGGGTACGCCCAACGAAAGGGTGAACACTACGAAGAAACCTTTGTACCGGTGGCAAAGTTCGCCTCCACCCGTTCCATCCTCTCGGTGGCGGCGGCGCGCGACTACGAAGTCCACCAAATGGACGTGAAAACCGCATTTCTCAACGGCGACCTGGACAAGGAGGTCCTTATGGAGGTGCCGGAGGGGGTGGACGCGCCGCCGAGGAAGGTGTGCCGGCTTCGCAAGGCGCTCTACGGACTGAAGCAAGCGCCACTCATGTGGTACCTGAAAATGGACGGCTTTATGGCCGAGCTTGGCTTCAAGGGCTGCGAAGTAGATTGAAGGGTGTACGTGAGAAAGCAGCCGGGTTTGCACCAGATTGTGGTCCTCTACGTGGATGATCTCATCCTCGTGTCATCGGACATGGAGGAATTGGTGAACCTGAAGCGGCAGCTGGGCGGTCGGTTCAAAATGACTGACATGGACGAGCTCGAGTACTACCTCGGCGTCGCTATCAAGAGGAAGCGCAAAGCACGCTCGCTGGAGATGGGGCAGGCAAAGTACACGCAAGAGGTGCTCCGTCACTACAACATGGAGGAGTGCAACCCCATCGGCACACCCATGACCACCACATGTGAGCTAAGCTCGAGCATGGGGCCGAGCACGGATGAGGAGGAGGAGATGGCAGGTGTGCCATACCAGTCCGCGGTGGGGAGCATCATGTACGCCATGGTGGCGACGCGGCCCGACCTAGCCTTCGCGGAGGGCCAACAGAGCCGCTATGTTGCTGACCCCGGGCCGCTGCATTGGCAAGCGGTGAAGCGGATCCTCCACTATCTCAAGGCGACAAAACAGTCGCGGCTCGTGTTTGGAGGGGGAGCACGTGACGACTCCCTCGAGTTGGTCAGCTACTCGGATGTCGACTGGGCTGGTGATGTGGATGACAGAAAATGAACGTCGGGGTACGTGTTTGTGCTTGGTGGTGCAGCAGTCTCATGGGCAAGCAGGAAGCAGGACTGCGTGGCGCTGTCCAGCTTCAAAGCGGAGTACATCACGCTTGCGGAAGCTACAAAGAAGGCGGTGTGGCTACGGTGGCTGCTAAAGGAGATCGGCATGCCGTAAAGGAAGCCGACGGTACTCAACATTGACAACATGAGTGCCATCAGCCTCACCCAGAATCCAGTGCTGCACAAGAGGACCAAGCACATCGAGATTCTTCATGACTATGCGCGAGACTTGGTGGCAAAGGGAAATGCGACTATTGTGCATTGTGGTACTAAGCGCATGCTCGTCGATTCCATGAGCAAGGCACTGGCCAATGAAAGGCACAACGCGAGCTGCATGGAGCTCGGTCTGCGCTGTGAAGTTTAAAATGCTACAGGTTCAAAGGACAGGGCATCAAGGCTACGGTGCAAGGGGGAGATTGTTGACATGGTGTGCCCCTTGCCATGAGTGCCGTTGATTTTACTCCCTGTTTCGACCACTAAGGAGTGGTCGAACATCTGATCTAAATGTAGATTTGGATTCCTTGGATTTTCCCATGCAGGATCGAGCTTTGAATTGCTCGATTTGAGTGAGTATTCAGAATGTTAGCCTGGCCCGAAATCGGGTGTTGGGTGTGTGGAATCTGGTACCCGACATAGGTGGCGGGATAATCCACCGCCAGTGATCCTAGCTCGTCTCCAATGGGCTCCAAAGGAGAATGGGCCATCAAGGAATGAATGTGGATAGTCCCCTGGACCAAGGCAAGCCCCTCCCCATGTTGGGATGAGAGGAAGGGTGCTTCGACAGGCCACCGTCGAAGCGCCTCCCGTCACTCCCGTTCGTGGGCATGGTAGGCGGCTCGGCTCCACCAAGGGTTACTTCGACGGCCGTAGCAGGGGCTCTACTGCTCCGATTTGGACGCGCTTGGATGCATTGGAAAGCGAAGATAACAGGCTGTAATGATATGATGTAATATCACTATGCATACTAACAAAAACGTGTTTCGATTCAGATCAACTGAATGCGACGAGTTCTGCCCACTCACATCCGTGATCCTTGTGCTCCACACTCTTCACCATTGGTGTCCATTGGCTACCCAAACACTGCTAGCGTGAACCACTGAGAGCTAGGCATCCTTAAGGGTGCCTCCACACCCACTAGAGCCAACATCCCAGACCACTGTTTCCCGCACAAACCATTTGTGAATCGTATTATAAACTGTCAACTTTGACCACACATAGTGAACGTCTTGGCCATGGTAAGTGACTTATGCCTACTTTAGTTGGTCATTGTGCACAGTAGCCACATCGTGCTACTACATATTGAAGGTTTTCATAATTTCTAGTTGATGACTATTATTTTCAATTCATCGATTCACCCTATGACCATTTATGACTCGTATTGTAAGTTGTCAACGTTGACCACTTACAGTGAAATTCTCTTGTCATGGTGAGTGACGTATGCCTACTTTGGTTGGTCATTGTGTATGGTAGTCACACCGTACCACTATTTATTGAAGGTCTTTGTACTTGCTGGTTGATAAATATTTTTCCCAAATCGTTGTTTCCCCCCTTGACCATTTTTGACCCGTATTATGTGTTGTCAACGGTGACCACACATAGTGAAATTCGTTAGACATGGTCGGTGACATATGCCTACTTTGGTTGGTCAGTGTGCATGGTAGCCAAACCGTGCCACTAATTGTTGAAGGTCTTTGTACTTGCTAGTCAATTACTAGTATTCCTGAACTATTGTTTCTCCTTTTGACAATTTGTGACTCGTATCATGAGTTGTCAACGTTGACCACACACAGTGAATTCATTTGGTCATGGTCAGTGACATATGCCTACTTTGGTTGGTCATTGTGCATGGCAACCAAACCGTGCCACAACTTGTTGAAGGTCTTTATACTTGCTATTCAATAACTAGTATTCCCAAACCATTGTTTCCCCCTCTGACCACTTGTGACTCGTATGATAAGTTGTCAAAGTTGACCACACATAGTGAAATTATTTGGTCATGCTAAGTGAGATATGCCTACTTTGGTTGGTCATTTTACATGGTAGCCACACCGTGCCACTACTCATTGAAGGTCTGTGTACTTTCTAGTCAATAACTCATATTCCCAAATCATTGTTTTCCACTCTAGCCATTTGTGACTCGTACTTCGAGTTGTCAACATTGACCACACATAGTGAAACTGTTTGGTCATGGTAAGTGACATATGCCGACTTTGGTTGGTCATTGTGTATTGTAGCCACACCATGCCACTACTTATGGACGGTCTTTCTATGTGCTAGTCGATAACTAGTATTCCAAACCCATTGTGTCCCCCTCTGAACAATTGTGACTTGTAATATATGTTGTCAACGTTGACCACACATAGTGAAATTCTTTTGTCATAATCAGTGACATATGCCTACTTTGGTTGGTCATTTTGCATGGTAGCCACAACTCGCTACTACTTATTGAAGGTCTTTGTAATTGCTAGTCAATACCTAGTATTCCCAAACCATTGTTTCCCCCTCAAATCATTTGTGACTCGCATTATGAGTAGTCAACGTTTACCACACACAGTGAAATTCTTTGGTCATGGTCAACAACATATGCCTACTTTGGTTGGTCATTGTGCATGGTAGCCACCTTGTGCCATTGCTTATTGCAGGTCTTTTAACTTGCTATTCAATAACTAGTATTCCAAGATCATTTTTTCCCCCACTAACTATTTGTGACTTGTTTCATGAACTGTCAGCGTTGACCACACATAGTGAAATTGTTGGCCATGGTTAATGACATATGCCTACTTTAGTTGGTCATTGTGCAATGTAGCCACACTGTGCCACTACTTATTGAAGGTCTTTGTAATTTCTAGTCAATAACTAGTATTTTTAATCCATTGATTCACCCTCTAACCATTTATGACTCGTATTGTAAGTTGTCAATGTTGATTACACACAATGGAATTCTTTGCTCATGGTGAGTGGCATATGCCTACTTTGGTTGGTCATTGTGCATGGTATCCACACCGTGCCACTACTTATTGAAGGACTTTGTACTTGTTGGTTGATAAATATTATTTCCAAATTGTTGTCCCCCCCTTTCACCATTTTGACCCGTATTATGAGTTTCCAATATTGATCACACATAGTGGAATCATTTGGTCTTGATAAATGACATATACCTACTTTGGTTGGTCATTATGCATGGTAGCCACACCGTGCCACTACTCATTGAAGGTCTTTGTACTTGCTAGTTGATAACTAACATTCTCAAACCATTTTCCCCCCTCTAACAGCTTGTGACTCGTATCATGAGTTGTCAACGTAGACAACACATAGTGAAATTCCTTGGTCATGGTTAGTGACATATGTCTACTATTCTTGGTCATTGTGTATGGTAGCCACACCGTGCCACTACTTATGGAAAGTCTTTAAACATGCTAGTTGATAAATAGTATTTCTAAACCATTGTTTCCCGTGCTGACCATTTGTGCCGGGGATCTGAAGTTGTCAACGTTGACCACACATAGTAAAAATCTTTGGTCATATTCAGTGACATGCCTACTTTGGTTGGTTATTATGCATGGTAGCCACACCGTGCCACTACATATCGAAGATATTACTTGCTAGTTGATACCTAGTATTCCCAAACCAATGTTCCCCCCTCTGACCATTTTTTACTCTTGTTATGAGTTGTCAACATGGCTCACAACATGTCACTGACCATTACCTTTGGTAATGGTCAGTGACATATGCCTTCTTTGGTTGTTCATTGTGGATTATAGCCATCTTGTGCCACTACTTTTTGAAGGTCTTTATACTTACTACTTGATAACTAGTATCCCCAAAGCACTGTTTCACCCTCTGACCATTTGTGAATCATATTAAAAATTCTCAAACTTGACTACACACAATGAAATTCTTTTGTCATGGTCAGTGACATATGCATACTTTGCTTGGTCATTGTACATGGTAGCCACACTGTGCCACTACATATTGAAGGTCTTCGTACTTGCTAGTCAATTACTAGTACCGTACTGCCGGCTAAATTTACACTACTTAGTGCGAAGGAGTTATTCTCCGAATTTTTTCAACCATATGGTCATGTGTTATGGGCCGTTGGCAACAAGGGGTATCTGTGTAATTGCATCCCTAAATTTAAATGGCCCCATTCAAATCCGTGCGCAGGCAACGCATTATGGCTGTTCGAGTTCGGACGGCCGAACTCAAACACCCGAAACTACGGCCAAAGCCGCTCGCCTGTATCAACAGACAAGCGGCTTTGGCGATGAGGAGGGAGAACCTCACATCAGCGAGGTTCTCCCCCCTCCTAAGCACCACTCACAATTTTGACGGGCAAATTTCTCACCTGTCTAAAATCAACGACGGCGTACATAAATGGAGACCGGACTTTTTTCTATCACACAGAATGAAATTATGGACCGCTCCCAAACAACCTGGAGCATGATATGAGACCGCTCTAAAAACATAATTTTTTATGCTGTGACTTTAGGCAGGAGTAGTAAAAAGATAATAATTATTTCTGAAACCATTTTCCCCCCTCTGACCATTTGTGACTCGTATTGTGAGTTGTCAACGTTGACCAAACAGTGAAATTCTTTGGTCATTGTCAATGGCATATGCTCACTTTGGTTGGTCATTGTGCACGATAGCCAGACTGTGCCACTACTTATTGAAGATCTTTGTACTTGCTAGTTGATAACGTGTCTTCCCAAACCGTTATTTCCCCCTTTGACCATTTGTGACTCGTATTATGAGTTGCTAACGTGGACCACACATAGTGAAATTCTTTAGTCATGGTCAGTGACATATGTCCACTTTGGTTGGCCATTGCACATGGTAGCCAAACCGTGCCACTACTTGTTGAAGGTCTTCGTATTTGCTATTCAATCATTAGTATTCCCAGACCATTGTTTCCCCCTCCGACCATTTGTGACTCGTATCATGAGTTGTCAATGTTGACCACACATACTGAAATTCTTTGGCCATGTTCAGTGATATATGCCTACTTTGATTGGTCATTGTGCATGGTAGCCAAACCGTGCCACTACTTGTTGAAGGTCTTTGTAATTGCTAGTCGATAACTAGTATTCCTAAACCATTGTTCCCTCCTCTAACCATTTGTGACTCGTATTATGAGTTGTCAACGTTGACCACACATAGTGATTTTATTTGGTCATGCCAAGTGACATATGCCTACTTTGGTTGGTCAAAACACATGGTAGCCACACCGTGCCACTACTTATTGAAGGTCTTTGTACTTGCTAGTTGAAATCTAATATTCTCAAACCATTGTCTTTCCCTCTAACCATTTGTGACTCATATTATGAGTTGTCAACGTTGACCACACATAGTTTCCTTGGTCATGGTCAGTGACATATGTTTACTTTCGTTGGTCATTGTGTATGGTAGCCGCACCGTGGCACTACTTATGGAAGGTCTTCATATGTGCTAGTGCATAACTTGTATTTTCAAACCATTGCTATCCCCTCTTGCCGTTTGTGAATTGTATTAGAAGTTGTCAATGGTGACCACACATAGTGAAATTCTTTGGCCATATTCAGTGACGTATGCCTACTTTGGTTGGTCATTGTGCATGGTAGCCACCCTGTGCCACTACTTATTGAAGGTCTTTTTACTTGCTAGTCAAGACCTAGTATTCCCAAACCATTGTTTCCCCCTTTGAACATTTTTGACTCGTATTATGAATTGTCAACGTTGACCACACACAATAAATTCTTTGATGATAGTCAGTGACACATACCTACTTTGGTTGGTCATTGTGGATTTTAGTTACCTTGTGACACTATTTTTTTAAGGTCTTTGTAATTGCTAGTTGAAAACTAGTATCCACAAACCATTGTATCACCCTCTCACTATTTGTGACTCATCTTATAAATTCTCAAAGTTGACCACACACAATGAAATTCTCTGGCCATGGTCAGTGACATGTTCCTACTTTGGTTGGTCATTGTAAATGGTAGCCACACCGTGCCGCTAATTATTGAAGGTCTTTGTACTTTCCAGTCAATAAATAGCATTCATAAATCAACGTTTCCCCCTCTGACCATGTGTGACTCGTATTATGAGTTGGCAAAGTTGACCACACAGTGAAATTATTGGGTCATTGTCAGTGACATATGCTCACTTTGGCTGGTCATTGTGCATGATAGCCACACCGTGCCACTACTTATTGAAGGTCTTTGTACTTGCTAGTTGATAACGTGTCTTCCAAAACCGTTATTTCCCCCTTTGACCATTTGTGACTCGTATTATGAGTTTCCAACATTGACCAAACATAGTGAAATTCTCTAGTCATGGTTAGTGACATATGCCTACTTTGGTTGGCCATAGAACATGGTAGCCAAACCGTGCCACTACTTGTTGAAGGTCTTTGTACTTGCTAGTTGATAACTAGTATTCCTAAACCATTGTTCCCCACTCTGACCATTTGTGACTCGTGTTATGAGTTGTCGACGTTGACCACACAGAATGAAGTTATTTGGTCATGCCAAGTGACATGCCTACTTTGGTTGGTCATTACACATGGTAGCTACACCGTGCCACTACTCATTGAAGGTCTTTGTACTTGCTAGTGGATAATTTGTATTGTAAAACCATTGTATTTCACTCCAACCATTTGTGACTTGTATTATGAGTTGTCAACATTGACCACACATACTGAAATTCCTTGGTCATGGTCAGTGACACATGTCTACTTTGGTTGGTTATTGTGTATGGTAGCCACACCGTGCCACTACTTTTGGAAGGTCTTTATACGTGCTAGTCGATAACTAGTATTTCCAAACCATTGTTTCACCCTCTTACCATTTGTGAATCGTATTATGATTTGCCAACGTTGACCACACACAATGAAATTCTTTGATCATAGCCAGTGACATATACCTATTTTGGTTGGTCATTGTGGATTTTAGCTAAATTGTGCCACTACTTTTTGAATTTCTTTATAATTTCTAGTTGATAAATAGTATCCGCAAACCATCATTTCAACCCCTCACTATTTGTGACCCATCTTATAAATTGTCAAAGTTGACCACATACAATGAAATTCTTTAGTCGTGGTCGGTGTCATGTTCCTACTTTGGTTGGTCATTGTATATTGTAGCCACACCGTGCCACAGATTATTGAAGGTATTCGTACTTGCTAGTCAATAACTAGTATTCTTGAATCATTGTTTCCCCCTCTGACTCTTTGTGACTTGTGTTATCAGTTGTCCACGTTGACCACACACAGTGAAATTATGAGATCATGCTCACTCACATATGCCTACTTTGGTCGGTCATTGTGCATGGTAGTCACACCATGCCACTACATATCAAAGGTCTTTGTACTTGCTACATGATAAGTAGTGTTCGCAAACCATTGTTTCCCCCTCTCACCATAAGTGACTCATATTATTAGTCGTCAACGTTGACCATACATCGTGAAATTTTTCGTAATGGTCACTGACATGTGCCTACTTTAGTTGGTCATTGTACACGGTAGCCACACCTCCAGATGTATTGGGCTTGCTCCAGTTGTCTTGGGCTTGCCTCAGTCATCCTGGGTTTTCTCCCGTTGTTTTCGGCTTGCTCCAGTTGTATTGGGCTTCCTCCAGTTGTCTTGGGTTTCTCCAGTTGTCTTGGGATGGCTTCAGCTGTCTTGGGCTGGCTCCAGTTGTCTTGGCCCTGCTCCAGTTGTGTTGGGCTTGCTCCAGTTGTCTTGGCCATGCTCCAGTTGTCTTGGCCTTGCTCCAGTTGGTTTGGTCTTGCTCCGGTCGTCTTGGGCTTCCTCCAGTTCTGTTGGGCTTCCTCCAGTTGATTTGGGCTTGCTCCAGTTGTCTTGGGCTTCCTCTTGTTGTCTTGGCCTTGCTCCAGTTGCCTCAAACTTGCTCCAGTTGTCTTACCTTGCTCCAGTAGTCTTGGGCTTGCTCCAGTTTTCTTGGGCTTGCTCCAGTTGTCTTGGGCTTGCTCCATTTGTCTTGGGCTTTCTCCAGTTGCCTTGGATTCGCTCCAGTGGCCTTGGATTCGCTCCAGTTGTCCTGGGCTTTCTCCCGTTGTTTTGGGCTTGCTACAGTTGTCTTGAACTTACTTCAATTGTCTTGGGTTTACTCAAGTTGTCTTGGGCTTGCTTCAGTGGTCTTGGGCTTCCGGCTGTCCTAGGCTTGATCAGGTTGTCTTGGCCTTGCTCCAGTTCTCTTGGGCTTGCTCCACTTGTATTGGGCTTGCTCCAATTGTCTTGGGCTTGCTCCAGTTATCTCGGACTTGCTCAAGTTGTTTTGGGCTTGCTCCAGTTGTCTTGGCCTTGCTCCAGTAGTCTTGGGCTTGCTCCAGGTTTCTTGGGCTTTCTCCAGTTGTCTTGGGCTTGCTCCAGTTGTCTTGAAATTTCTCCAGTTGCCTTGGGTTTGTTCCAGTTGTCTCTAAATGCTCCATTGATTTTGGCCTTGCTCCAGATGTATTGGGCTTGCTCCAGATGTCTTGGGCTTGCCTCAGGTGTCATGAGCTTTCTCCCGTTGTCTTGGGCTTGATCCAGTTGTCTTAGACTTGCTCCAGTTGTCTTGGGGTTTCTCCTGTTTTCTTGAGCTTGCTTCAGTGGTCTTGGGCTTGCACCAAATGTCTTGGCCTTGCTCCAGTTCTCTTAGGCTTGCTCAACTTGTCTTGGGCTTGCTCCAGTTGTCTTGAGCTTGCTCTAATTCTCTTGGACTTGCTCCAGTTGTCTTGGGCTTGCTCAAGTTATCTTGGCTTTGCTCCAGTGGTCTTGGACATGCTCCACTTGTCTTGGACTTGCTCCAGTTGTCTTGGGCTTGCTCCAATTGTGTTGGCCTTGCTCCAGTTGTCTTGGGTTTGCTCCTGTTGTCTTTGCCTTGCTTCAACTGTCTTGGCCTTGCTCGATTGTGTTGGCCTTGCTTGAGCTATCTTGGGCTTGCTCCAGTTATCTTGGCCTTGCTCCAGTTGTCTTGGCTTTGCTCCAGTTGTCTTTGCCTTGCTCCAGTTGTCTTGGACTTGCTCCATATGTCTTGGGCTTCCTCCATATGCCTTTGGCTTACTCCAGGTGTCTTCGCCTTGCTCCAGTTGTCTTGGCCTTGCTCCAGTTGTCTTGGCTTTGCTCCAGTTGTCTTTGCCTTGCTCCAGTTGTCTTGGACTTGCTCCATATGTCTTGGGCTTCCTCCATATGCCTTTGGCTTACTCCAGGTGTCTTCGCCTTGCTCCAGTTGTCTTGCGCTACCTCTTGTTGTCTTTGGCTTGCTCCGGTTGTCTTGTCCTTACTCCAGTTGTCTTGGGCTTGCTCCAGTTGTCTTGGCCATGCTCCATTTGTATTGGCTTTGCTCCAGTTGTCTTTGACTTGCCCAGTTGTCTTGGGCTTGCCAGTTGTCTTATGCTTGTGCCAGTTGTCTTGGGTTTGCTCCAGTTGTTTTGGGCTTGCTCCAGTTTTCTTGGGCTTACTCCAGTTTTCTGAAACTTGCTCCAGTTATCTTGGAATTGCTCTTGTTGTCTTGGCCTTGCTCCAGTTGTCTTGGCCTTGCTCCAGTTGTCTTGGCCTTGCTCCAGTTTCCACTTCTCTTGGGCTTACTCTAGTTGTCTTGGTCCCTCTCCACTTATCTTGGGCTTGCTCTAGTTGTCCTGGCCTTGCTCCAGTTGGACTTGTTCTTGTTGTCTTGGCCTCGCTCCAGTAGTTTTGGGCATGCTCCAGTCGTCTTGGGCTTACTCCACGTCTGTTGGGCTTGCTCCAATTGTCTTGGGCTTGCTCCAGTTGTCCTGGACTTGCTCCAGTTGTCTTGGCCTTCCTTCAGTTGCCTTGGACTTGCTCCAGTTGTCTTGGCCTTGCTCCAGTTGTCTTGGTCTTTCTCCGGTTTTTTTGGGCTTGCTCCAGTTGTCTTGGGCTTGCTCCAGTTGTCTTGGGCTGGCTCCAGTGGTCTTGGCCTTACTGCATTTGTGTTGGGCTTGCTCCAGTTGTCTTGGCCTTGCTCCAGTTGTCTTGGCCTTGCTTCAGTTGTTTTGGACTTGCTCCGGTCGTCTCGGGCTTGCTCCAATTGTCTTGGGATTGCTCCAGTTGTCTTGTCCTTGCTCTAGTTGCCTTGGACTTGCTCCAGTTGTCTTGGGCTTGCTCCAGTATTCTTGGGCTTGCTCCAGTTTTCTTGGACTTTCTCCAGTTGCCTTGGGTTTACTCCAGTTGTCTTAAGCTTGCTCCATTTATTTTCGCCTTGTTCCAGTTGTATTGGACTTGCTCCAGTTGTCTTGGGCTTGCCTCTGTTTTTGTAGGATTTCTCCCGTAGTCTTGGGCTTGCTCCAGTGGTCTTGGGCTTGCGTCAGTTGTCTTCGGTTTTCTCCAGTTGACTTGGGCTTGCTTCAGCTGTCTTGGATTTTCTCCAGTCATCTTGGGCTTGCTCCGGTTGTCTTGGCCTTGCTCCAGTCCTCTTGTGCTTACTCCACTTGTCTTGGGCTTGCTCCGGTTGTCTTGGGCTTGCTCCAGTTGTCTTGGAATTGCTCCAGTTGTCTTGGCCTTGCTCCAATTGTCTTAACCTTGCTCCAGTTTTCTCGAGCTTGTTCCAGTTGTCTTAGGCTTGCTCCAGTTGTCTTGGGCTTGCTCTAGTTGTCTTGGGCTTGCTCCAGTTGTCTTCGCGTTGCTCCAGGTGTCTTTTTCTTGCTCCAGTTGTCTTGTGCTTGCTCGAGGTGTCTTGGGCTTGCTCCAGTTGTCTTGGGCTTACTCCAATTGTCTTGGCCTTGCTTCAGCTGTCTTGGCCTTGCTCCAGTTGTCTTGGCCTTGCTCCCGTTATCTTGGACTTGCTCCAGTTGTCTTGGCTTTGCGCAAATTCTCTTGGCTTTGCTCCAGTTGTCTTGGCCTTGCTCCAGTTGTCTTGGGCTTGCTCCATGTGTCCTAGGCTTGCTCCATATACTTGGGCGTGCTCGAGTTGTCGTGGGCTTGCTCCAGTTGTCTTGGCCTTGATCCACTTGTCTTGGGCTTTCTCCAGTTGTCTTCGGCTTGCTCCATGTTTCTTGGGCTTGCTCCAGTTGTCTTTGCTTTACTCCAGTTATCTTGGCCTTGCTTCAGTTGTCTTTGACTTGCTCCAGTTGTCTTGGGCTTGCTCCAGTTGTCCTGGCTTTGCTCCAGTTGTCCTGGGCTTGCTCCAGTTGTCTTGGACTTGCTCCGGTTGTCTTGGACTTGATCCAGTTCATTTGGATTTGCTCGAGTTATCTTGGGCTTGCTCCAGTTTTCTTGGGCTTACTCCAATTGTCTTGGGCTTGCTCCAGTGGTCTTGGGCTTTCCCGAGTTGTCTTGGCCTTGCTCCAGTTGCCTTAGTCTTGCTATTGTCCAACTGAGGCGCAACTAGGGGGCAACAAGGGTGCAACTAGGGCGCAAGTAGGGCGCACGTAGGACGCAAGTAGGATGCAACTAAGGTGCAACTAGGGTGCAACCAGGGCGAAGCTAATGCCCAATGAGGCGCAACTAGGACGCAACTAGGACGCACTAGGACGCAACTATGGAGCAACTAGGGTGCATGTAGAGCGCAACAAGGACACATGTAGGACGGAAGTAGGACGCAAGTAGGGCGTAACTAGGATGGGCATAACTAGGGTACAAGTAGGGCGCAAGTAGGGCACAAGTAGGTCGCAACTAGGGTGCAACTAGGGTGCAACTAGGGCGCAATTAGGGCGCAGGTAGGGCGCAAGTAGGACGCAACTAGGGCGCAACTAGGGCGCAATTAGGGCGCAAGTAGGGAGCAAGTAGGGCACAACTAGGGTGCAACTAGGGTGCAACTAGGGCACAAGTAGGGCGCAAGTAGGGCACGACTAGGGTGCAACTAGGGTGCAACTAGGGCGCAACTAGGGCGTAGCTAGTACCCAACTAGGGCGTAGCTAGGGCGCAGCTAGGGCGCAAGTAGGACGAAACTAGGACGCAAGTAGGACAGAACTAGGGCGCAAGTAGTACGCAACTAGGACGCGACTAGGGCGCAACTAGGATGCAACTAGGACGTAGCTAGTGTCCGACTGCGGCGTAACTAGGGCGCAACTAGGGCGCAAGTAGGTTGAAACTAGGACGCAAGTAGGGCATAACTAGGGTACAACTAGGGTACAACTCGGGCGCAAGTAGGGCGCAAGTAGGACACAAGTAGGGCGCAAGTAGGCTGCAACTAGGGTGCAACTAGGGCACAACTAGGGCGCTACTAGGGCCCAAGCAGGACGCAAGTAGGGCACAACTAGGGCGCAATTAGGGCGGAACTAAGACGCAAGTAGGGCGCCAGTAGGACGCAACTGGGGTGCAACTAGGGCGTAACTAGGGTGCAAGTAGGGTCCACGTAGGGTGCAACTTGGACGTACCTAGGGCGCAACTAGGGCGCAACTAGGGCGTAGCTAGTGCCCAACTGAGGCGCAACTAGGACGGAACTAGGGCGCAAGTTGGACTCAACTAGGGTGCAACTAGTGCATAACTAGGGCGCAAGTAGGGCGCATGTAGGACGTTACTAGGGTGCAACTAGGGCACAACTAGGACGCAACTATGGTGTAGCTTGTGCTAAACTGAGGCGCAACTAGGGCGCAACTAAGTAGTAAGTAGGGCGCAACTAGGACGCAACTAGGGTGCAACAAGGGCGCAACTAGGGCGCAAGTAGGGCGCAAGTAGGGCGCAACTAGGGCGCAACTAGGGTGCAACTAGGGTGCAAGTAGGGCGCAAGTAGGACGCAAGTAGGGCGCAACTAGGGCACAACTAGGGTACAACTAGGACGCAACTAGGGCGCAAGTAGGGTGCAAGTCGGGTGCAACTAGGGTGCAACTAGGGCGCAACTAGGTCACAAGTAGGGTGCAAGTAAGACGCAACTAGGATGCAACTAGGGCGCAACTAGGGTACAACTAGGGCGCTTCTAGGGCGCAACTAGGACGTAGCTAGTGCCCAACTGAAGTGCAACTAGGGCACAACTAGGGCGCAACTAGGGTACAACTAGGACGCAAGTAGGGCGCAAGTAGGGTGCACCTAGGGCAAAACTAAGGCGTAGCTAGTGCCCAACTGAGGCGCAGCCAGGGTGCAACTAGGGCACAACTAGGACGCAACTAGGAGGCAAGTAGTACGTAACTAGGGCACTAGTAGGGCACAAGTAGGACGCAACTAGGGCGCAAGCAGGGCGAAACTAGGGCGCAACTAGGGCGGAACTAGGGCATACCCCGGTGAACTTTGATTTCAACGATTGAGTTGTTCCATAATTAATTCGATGACATTTTTGGCACTTCGTAATCATTTTGGGGGTATTTTTGAATTCGACAAAAACTAGGGGGTGGACTCTTAAATTCGACGACCGGGGTTGTTTGGTTTTTTATTTTGACGTAGCCGTCAGCTCACTGTGGCTTTTTTGCTTCTTGTTCGTCTTCGACAGCAACGACCATTCGACCGTTTGATGTTTTGAACGGTTGAATGCTCGTCGCTCTCACGTTTGACATTCGGTGAACGTCAAACGCGAGGCGAGGAGCGCTCGGTGGCCTCGAGAGCCATCGAGAGGCACATCGAAGTGCCTAAAATCTCCAGGTCCAGAGTAATTTTGGCAGTAGTATGCGGGTTCGAGACAGATAAAACAAAAGAACCCGGTGTAGGATTGGACGAAATAGTAGAGGTGGACCTTTGAAATCGACAAAACAACTTTGGAATTAATTTGGTGGTACTTTTGAAATCAACGAAAGTCCTTTTTTGATGAATTTCAACGTCTTCACATAGTTAATATCGAAATCAAGGTTCACTGGGATAACTAGGGCGTAGCTAGTGTCCAATTGAGGCGTAACTAGGGGGCAACTAGGGTGCAAGTTGGGTGCAACTAGGGGGCAAGTAGGGCGCGAGTAGGGAGCAAGTAGGGCGCAACTAGGGCGCCACTAGAGCGCAACCAGGATGCAAGTAGGGCGCAAGTAGTGCGCAACTAGGACGCAAGTGGGACGCAACCAGGGCGCAAGTAGGGCGCAACTAGGGTGCAACTAGGGTGCAACTAGGATGCAAGTAGGGTGCAAATAGGACGCAAGTAGGGCATAACTGAGTCACAACTAGGGCGCAACTAGGGTGCAAGTAGGGCGGAAGTATGGCGTAACTATGGTGTAACTATGGCGCAACTAGGGTGTAACTAGGGCGCAAGTGGGTTGCAAGTAGGACGCAACTAGGGCGCAACTAGGGCACAACTAGGGTGCAAGTAGGACGCAAGTAGGAGGCAACTAGGGTGCAACTAGGGTGCAACTGGGGTGCAAGTAGGGTGCAAGTAGGGCACAACTAGGGCACAACTAGGACGCAAGTAGGACGAAAGTAGGGTGCAAGTAGGGCATAACTAGGGTACAACTAGGGTGCAAGTAGGACGCAAGTAGGGTGCAACTAGGGCGCAAGTAGGATGCAACTAGGGTGTACCGTACTGTCCCTCACTTTCGTTCACTTTTTCAAACCAAATTTTGTGTTTCTTACTTTCACCTAAAGAATCACATTTTCAAATTATCGGGTTGGTCGCCCAGCCTTGTTTGGGATTAGGCATCGTGCATTAACTTTCGACCTTCGTGCAGGTCCAGGCTCTCTCCTCTTCTCTCAAATGCTCGAACCTTGCTTCGTGAAGTTCGAGCATTTGATTTCGCGACCTTGGTAGCCGTCAGATTGCATGTAGCTATCTGATGGCTGACCGCGCAACATGGTTCAGGGCTCGATGCGAGCCCTGAACCGTGCCATTTGCCCCCGATTTCTTTATTTGGTAAGGAAGCACACTGCAAGGACATCGACCAAACAAGCCAGGATTAAACCTTACATCAACCTAGTAATAATGTGGATGACACATGGGCGAATTAAAATATTAGTTTGCACGAAAGTGAGATCCAGTACGGTAACTAGGACGCAACAAGGGTGCAACTAGGGCGCAACTAGGGTGCAAGTAGGACGAGAGTAGGGCGCAACTATGGCGCAACCAGGGCACAACTAGGGCACAAGTAGGGCATAAGTAGGGCGTATGTAGGGTGCAACCAGGGCGTAACAATGAGGCAACTAGGTCGCAAGTAGGACGCAAGTAGGATGCAGGTAGGGTGCAACTAGGACGCAACTAGGGTGCAAGTAGGGAGAAAGCAGGGAGCAAGTAGGGCGCAACTAGGGCGCAACTAGGCCGCAACTAGGACGCAAGTAGGGCCCAAGTAGGACGCAATCATTAATTTTGCTTCTTTTTCTCTTTGTAATTCCTCTTCTTTTTTAATTTGTATTAAGTTTGCTATTTTTTGTCACTTACTATCATTAAAGAAAAGTATAGGTAGGGTGCAAATAGGACGCAAGTAGGGCACAACTAGGGTGTAACTAGGCACAACTAGGGTGGAAGTAGGGTGTAAGTAGGGCGCAACTAGGGCGCAACTAGGACGCAACTAGGACATAACTAGGGTGTAAGTAGGGCGCAAGTAGGAAAAAACTAGGATGACACAAGGGTGTAACTAGGGTGCAAGTAGGGTGCAAGTAGGGCGCAAGTACGGTATAGCTAGGGCACAACTAGGGCGTTACTAAGGCACAAATAGGGCGCATGTAGGATGCAACTAGGGTGTAACTAGGGCGCAACTAGGGTGCAACTAGGGTGCAAGTAGGGCGTAAGTAGGGCGCAACTAGGTTGCAACTAGGGCACAAGTAGGACGCAAGTAGGGTACAAGTAGGACACAACTAGGATGTAACTAGGGCGCAACGAGGGCACAAATAGGGTGCAAGTAGGGTGTAAGTAGGGCACAACTAGGGCCCAAGTAGGACGCAACTAGGGTGCAACTAGGGCATAATTAGTGCCCAACTGAGGTGCAACTTGGGCGCAAGCCGGACGCAATTAGGGCGCAAGTAGGACGCAACTAGGGCACAAGTAGGGCGCAAGTAGGGCGGAGCTATGGTGCAACTAGGGTGCAAATAGGGCATAACTAGGACGTAGATAGTGCCCAACTAAGGCGCAACTAGGGAGCAAATAGGGCCAAGTAGGGCGCAACTAGGATGCAAGTAGGACGTAACTAGGGCGGAACTAGGGTTAAAGGTACAACTAGGGCGCAAGTAGGGCGCAAGTAGGGTGCAAGTAGGGCGCAACTAGGGCACAACTAGGGCGTAGCTAGTGTCCAACTGAGGCGCAACTAGGGCGCAACTAGGGCACAAGTAGGACGCAAGTAGGGTGCAAGTAGGGCACAACTAGGGCACAGCTAGGGCGCAACTAGGGTGCAACTAGGGGGCAAGTAGGGTGCAAGTAAGGAGCAAGTAGGACGTAACTAGGCTGCAATTAGGGTACAACTAGGGCACAAATAGGGCCAAGTAGGACGCAAGTATGGCACAACTAGGGTGCAACTAGGGCGCAACTAGGATGCAAGTAGGGCGCAAGTAGGACGTAACTGGGACACAACAAGAGCGCAATTAGGGCACAAGTAGGGCGCAAGTAGGACGCAATCAGGGTACATGTAGGACGCAACAAGGGCGCAACTAGGGTATAGCTAGTGCTCAACTGAGGTGCAACTAGGGCACAACTAGGGCGCAAGTCGGGCTCAACTAGGGCGCATGTAGGACGCAACTAGGACGCAAGTAGTACGCATGTAGGACGTAAGTAGGGTGGAACTAGGGTGCAAATAGGACGCAACTAGGGTGCAAGTAGGGAGCAAGTACGGCGTAACTAGGGTGCAATTATGGTACAACTAGGGCGCAACTAGGACATAGCTAGTTTCCAACTGAGACGCAACTAGGGCGCAACTAGGGCGCAACTAGGGCGCAACTAGGGCGCAACTAGGGCGTAAGTATGGCACAAGTAGGACGCAACTAGGGCGCAACTAGGGCACAAGTAGGGCGCAACTAGGCCGTAAGTAGGGCACAACTAGGGCGCAAGGAGGGCTCAACTAGGGTACAACTAGGGCGCAACTAGGGCGTAGCTAGTACTTAACTGAGGTGCAACTAGGACGCAACTAGGGTGCAAGGTGGGCGTAACTAGGGTGCAAGTAGGGTGCAACCAGGGTACAACTAGGGCGTGACAAGGACGCAACTATGACGCAAGTAGGGCGTAAATTTGGCGCAAGTAGGGCGCAACTAGGGTACAAGAAGGGCGCAACTAGGGTGTAACTAGGGCGTAACTAGGACGTAAGTAGGGCGCAAGTAGGGCGCAAGTAGGGAGCAACTAGGGTGCAACTAGGGCACAACTAGGGTGCAAGTAGGGCACAACTAGGGCGCAACTAGGGCACAACTAGGGCGTAACTAACGCGTAGCTAGTGCCCAACTGAGGTGCAACTAAGGCGCAACTAGGGTGTAAGTCGGGCGTAACTAGGGCGCAACTAGGATACAAGTAGGGCGCAAGTAGGGCGCAACTAGGGCGTAACAAGGGGGTAACTAGGATGCAACTAGGGCGTAGCTAGTGCCCAACGGAGACACAACCAGGGCACAACTAGGGCGCAACTAGGGTATAAGAAGGACGCAACTAGGACGCAAGTAGGGAGCAAGTAGGCCACATATAAGGCGCAACTAGGGCCTAACTAGGGTGCAACTAGGGTGTAAGTAGGGCCAAAACTAGGGCGCAAGTAGGCCGTAACTAGGAGGCAACTAGGGCGACACTAGGCCGCAACTAGGGCGCAAGCAGGGCGCAACTAGGGCGGAACTAGGGTGCAACTAGGACACAACTAGGACGTAACTAGGGCGCAAGTAGGGTGCAAGTAGGGCGCAACTAGGGCGCAACAAGGGCGCAACTAGGGCGCAAGTAGGGTGCCAGTAGGACACAAGTAGGGCACAAGAAGGGCGTAACAAGGGTATAACTAGGGCGCAATTAGGGCGCAAGTATGGCGCAAGTAGGGCGCAACTAGGGCACAACTAGGGCGCAAAAGGCCAAACATTTTGGTGGAAGCATCTAACATGTAGCTCCTTTCGTCTCCCAACCATGCTATTAATTGTGCTACGTGGATTCAACCTCTAGTCTTGGGCTTGCTCCACTTTTCTTGGCCTTGCTCCAGTTTCCTTGGACTCGGTCCAGTTGTCTTGGCCTTCCTCTAGTTGACTTGGACTTGCTCCAGTTGTCTTGGGCTTGCTCCAGTTGTATTGGCCTTGCTCCAGGTGTCTTGGGCTTGCGCCAGTTGTCTTGGGATTGCTCAAGTTGTTTTGGCCTTCCTCCAGTTGTCTTAGCCTTGCTGCAGTTGTCTTGGGTTTGCTCCAGTATTCTTCATCTTGCTTCAATCGTCTTGGGCTTGCTCCAGTTGTCTTGACCTTGCTCAAGTTGTCTTGTGCTTGAACAAGTTGTCTTGGGCTTGGTCCAGTTGTCTTGGGCTTACTCCAGTTGTCTTGGGCTTGCTGCAGTTGTCCTGGCCTTGTTCTAGTTTCCTTGGCCTTGCTCAAGTTGTCTTGGGCTTGCTCTAGTTGTCTTGGGCTTGCTCCAGTTTTATTGACCTTGCTCCAGTTGTCTTGGGCTTGCTCCAGTTGCCTTGACCTTGCTCCAGTTGTATTGCCCTTGCTCCTGATGTCTTGGACTTTCTCCACTTGTCCTGGCCTTGCTGCAGTTGTTTTGGGCTTGTTTTAGTTGTCTTGGCCTTGCTCCAGTTGTCTTGGACTTGCTCCAGCTGTCTTGGGCTTGCTCCAGTTGTCTCGGACTTGATCCAGTTGTCTAGGCTTTGGTCCAGTTGTCTGGGGCTTGCTCCAATTGTCTTGGCCTTGCTCCAGTTGTCTTGGCCTTGCTTCAGTTCTCTTGGGCTACCTCCAGTTGTCTTGATCTTGTTCCAGTTGTCTTTGGCTTGCCCCAGTTGTCTTGGCCTTGCTATAGTTGTCTTGGGCTTGCTCCAGTTGTCTTGGGATTTCTCCAGTTGTCTTGGACTTGCTGCTGTTATCATGGACTTTCTCCAGTTTTCTTGGCCTTGCTCCAGTCCTTTGGGCACGCTCCATTCGTCTTGGGCTTTCTCCACATCTCTTGGGCTTGAACCGGTTGTTTTGGGCTTGCTCCAGTTGTCTTGGGCTTGCTCCAGTTGTTTTGGCCTTGCTCAAGTTACCTTGGACTTGCTCCAGTTCTCTTGGGCTTGCTCCAGTAGTCTTGGGCTTGCTCCAGTCTTCATGGACTTGCTCCAGTTTTCTTGGGCTTGCTCCAATTGTCTTGGGCGTTCTCCAGTTGCCTTGGGTTTGCTCTAGTTGTCTAAAAGCCTGCTCCAGTTGTTTTGGCGTTGCTTTAGTTGTATTGGGCTTGCTCCAGTTGTCTTGGGCTTGTTTCAGTTGTCATGGGCTTTCTCCCGTTGTCTTGGGCTTGCTCCAGTTGTCTTGGGCTTGCTCCAATTGTCTAAAGCTTGCTCCCGTTGTCTTGAGTTTGCTCCAGCTGCCTTGGGGTAGCTCCCGTTCTCTGGGCTGGATCCATTTTTCTTGGGTTTGCTCCAGTTGTTTTGGGCTTGCTTCAGTTGTCTTGGGCTTGCTCCGGTTGTCTTGGGCTTTCTCCGGCTGTCTTGGCCTTGCTCTGGTTCTCTTGGGCTTTCTTCACTTGTCTTAGGCTTGCTCCAGGGGTCTTGGGCTTACTCCAGTTCTCTTGGACTTGCTCCAGTTGTCTTGGATTGCTCCAATTGTCTTGGCCTTGCTCCAAATGTCCTGGCCTTGGTCGAGTTATCTTCAGCTTGCTCCAGTTGTCTTGGGCTTGCTCCAGTTGTCTTGGGCTTGCTCCAGTTTTCTTGAGCTTGCTATAGTTGTTTTGGCCTTGCTCTAGTTGTCTTGCGCTTGCTCAATTTGTCTTGGGATTGCTTCAGTTGTCTTAGGCTTGCTTCAGGTGTCTTGGGCTTGCTCCAGTTGTGTTGGGCTTACTCCAGTTGTCTTGGGCTTGCTCCAGTTGTCTTGGGCTTGCTCCAGTTGTCTTGGCCTTCATCCAGTTGCCTTAGACTTGCTCCAGTTGTCTTGGGCTTGCTCCGGCTGTCTTGGCCTTGCTCCAGTTGTCGTGGACTTGCTCCACTTGTCTTGGACTTGCTTTGGTTGTCTTGGACTTGATCCAGTTGTCTTGGAATTGCTCCAGTTTTTTTGACCTTGCTCAAGATGTCTTTTGTTTTCTCCAGTTGTCTTCGGCTTGCTCTAGTTGTCTTGCGATTGCTCAAGTTGTCTTGGCCTTGCTCCAGTTGTCTTGGGCTTGCTCCAAATGTCTTGGGTTTTCTCCAGTTGTCTTGGGCTTGCTTCAGTTGTCTCGGGCTTGCTTCGGTTGCCTTTGGCTTGCTCCGGTTGTCTTGGCCTTGCTCCATTTCTCTAGCGCTTGCTCCACTTGTCTTGGGCTTACTCTTGTTGTCTTGGACTTGCTCCAGTTGTCTTGGACTTGTCTTGTTGTCTTGGGCTTGCTCCATTTGTCTTGGCCTTGCTCCAGTTGTCTTGGCCTTGCTCCAGTTGTCTTGAGCTTACTCTTGTTATCTTGGGCTTGCCCCAATTGTCTTGGGCTTGCCTCACTTGTCTTGGCCTTGCTCCAGTTGTCTTGGACTTGCTCCAGTTGTCTTGGCCTTGCTCCAGATGTTTTGGGCTTGCTCTGGTTGCCTTAGACTTGCTCGAGCACTTTTGGGCTTGCTCCTGTTGTCTTGGCCTTGCTCTAGTTGTCTTGGACTTGCTCAAGTTCACTTGGGCTTGCTCCAGTTGTCTTGGGCTTGCTCTAGTTGTCTTGGACTTGCTCCAGATTTCTTGGCCTTGCTCTAGTTGTCTTGGGCTTTCTCCAGTTGTCTTGGGCTTGCTCTAGTTGACCTGGTCTTGCTCCAGTTGTTTTGGCCTTGCTTCAGTTGTCTATGGCTTGCTCCAGTTGTCTTGGCCTTGCTCCAATTGTCTTGGGCTTGCTCCAGTGGTCTTCGGCTTGCTCCAGTTGTTTTGGGCTTGCTCAAGTTGTCTTGGCCTTGCTCCTGTTGTCTTGGGCTTACTCCAGTTTTTTTCGGCTTGCTCCACTTCTCCTGGGCTTTCTCCAGTTGTCTGGGGCTTGCTCCAGTTGTCTTGGGCTTGCTCTAGTTGTCTTAGAATTGATCCAGGTATCTTCGGCTTACTCCTGTTGTGTGGGCCTTGCTCTCGTTGTCTTGGACATGCTACAGTTGTCTTGGGCTTGCTCCAATTGTTTTGGCCTTGCTCTAGTTGTCTTGGTCTTGCTCCAGTTGTTTAGGGCTTGCTCAATGTGTCTTGCACTTGCTCCATTTGTCTTGTGCTGGCTCTAGTTGTTTTGGCTTTTCTCCAGTTGTTTTGGGCTTGCACCAGTTGTCGTGGGCTTGCTCCCATTGTTTGAGGCTTTCCCCAGTTGTCTTGGACATTTTCCAGTTGTCTTGGCCATGCTCCAGTTGTCTTGGCCTTGATCCAATTGTCTTGTGCTTGCTCCAATTTTCTTGGTCTTTCTCCAGTTGTCTTTGGCTTGCTCCAGTTGTCTCTGGCTTGCTCCAGTTGCCTTGGCCTTGCTCCAGTTGTCTTGACCTTGCTCTAGATGTTTTGGGCTTGCTCCAGTTGTCTTGGCCTTACTCCAGTTGTCTTGAGCTTGCTCCAGTTGTCTTTGGCTTGCTCCAGTTGTCTTGGGCTTGCTCCACTTGTCTTGGCCTTTCTCTAGTTGTCTTGGGCTTGCTCCAATTGTCTTGGGCTTGCTCGAGTTATCTTGGGCGTGCTCCTGTTGTCATCGGTTTGCTCTAGTTGCCTTGGGCTTGCTCATGTTCTCTTGGGCTTGCTCGAGTTGTCCTGGGCCTGTTCCAATTGGCTTGGGTTTGCTCCAGTTGTCTTGCGCTTGCTCCACTTGTCTTGGGCTTACTCCAGTTGTCTTGGCCTTGCTCCAGTTGTCTTGGCCTTGCCCCAGTTGTCTTGGCCTTGATCCAGTTGTCTTGGGCTTGCTCCAGTTTTCTTGGCCTTGCTCCAGTTGTCTTGGGCTTGCTCCAATTCTCTTAGGCTTGCTCTAGTTGTCTTGGGCTTGCTCCACTTGTCTTTGGCTTGCTCCAGTTGTCTTGGGCTTGCTCCAGTTGTCTTGGCCTATCTCAAGTTGTCTTTGCCTTGCTCCAGTTGTCTTGGGATTGCTCCAATTGTCTTGACCTTGCTCCAGTTGTCTTTGGCTTGCTCCAATTGTCTTGGGCTCTCTCCAGTTGTCTTGGGCTTGCTCCAGTTGTCTTGGCCTTGCTCGAGTTGTCTTGGGATTGCTCTAGTTGTCTTGGGCTTTTTGCTGCTGTCTTGAACTTGCTTCAGTTGTCCTCGCCTTGCTGGAGTTGTCTTCGGCTTGCTTCAATTTTCTTGGGATTGTTCCAGTTTTCTTGGCCTTGCTCCAGTTGTCTTGGACTTGCTCCAGTTGTCTTGGGCTTGCTCCTGTTTTCTTGGGCTTGATCCAGTTGTCTTGGTATTGCTCCAGTTTTCTCGGGCCTGCTCCAGTTGTCTTGGGTTTTCTCCAGTTGTCTTGGACTTGCTCCAGTTGTCTTAAGCTGGCTCCATTTCTCTTGGGCTTGCTCCAGATGTCTTGGGCTTGCACTATTTGTCTTGGGTTTGCTACAGTTGTCTTGGACTGGCTCTAGTTGTCTTGGACTTTCTCCAATTGTCTTGGTCTAGCTCAAGTTGTCTCTGCCTTGCTCCAGTTGTCTTGGGCTTGCTCCAGTTGTCTTGGGCTTGCTTTGGTTGTCTTGGGTTTGCTCCAGTTGTCTTGGACTTACTCCTGTTGTTCTTGCTTTGCTCCAGTTGTCTTGGGCTTGCTCTAGTTGTCTTCGGCTTGCTCCAGTTGTGTTGGGCTTGCTTGAGTTGTCTATGGTTTCGTGCTGTTGTCTTGGCCTTGCTTCAGTTGTCTTTGGATTGCTCCAGTTTTTTTGGGATTTCTCCAGTTGTATTGGGCTTGCTCCAGTTGTCTTGGGCTGACTCAAGTTGTCTTGGGCTTACTCCAGTGTTCTTGGCCTTGCTCCAATTGTCTCTGGCTTGCTCCAGTTGTCTTGGGCTTGCTCAAGTTGTCTTGGTCTTGCTTCAGTTGTCTTGACCTTGCTCCAGTTGTCTTGGGCTTACTCTTGTTGTCTTGGCCTTGCTCCAGTTGTCCTGGCCTTGCTCCAGCTGTATTGGCCTTGCTCCAACTGTCCTGCGCTTGCTCCAGTTGTCTTGGCCTTGATCCAGTTGTCGTAAACGTTTTCCAATTGTCTTGAAATTGCTCCAGTTGTCTTAGGCTTGCTCCAGGTGACTTGGGCTTGTACCAGTTGTCTTGGGCTTTCTCCAGCTGTCTTGGGCTTGCTGCAGGTATCTTTGGCTTGCTCCACTTGTCTTGGCTTGCTCCAGTTCCTTAGTCTTGCTCCAGTTGTCTTGGTCTTGCTCAAGTTTCCTTGGCCTTGCTCCTGTTGTCTTGGACTTGCTCCAGTTGTCTTGGCCTATCTCCAGTTGTCTTGGGCTTGCTCTAGTTGTCTTGCCCTTGCTCCTGTTGTTTTGGCCTTGCTCCAGTTGTCTTGGGCTTGCTTCAGTTATCTTGGGATCGCTTGAGTTATCTTGGGCTTGCTCCAGTTGTCTTGGCCGTGGTCCAGATGTCCTGGCTTTGCTCCAGTTGTCTTGGGCTTGCTCTAGTTGTCTTGGGATTGTTACAGTTGTCTTGGACTTGCTCCAGTTTTCTTGGACTTGCTCCAGTTGTCTTGGCCTTGCTCCAGTTCTTTTGGGCTTGCTCCACTTGTCTGCGGCTTGTTCCAGTTGACTTTGGGTTGCCCCAGTTGTCTTGGACCTGCTCCTTTTGTTTATTGGGCTTGGTCCAGTTTTCTTGGGCTTGTTCCAATTGTCTTGAGCTTGCTAGAGTTGTTTATTGGGCTTGCTCCAGTTTTCTTGAGCTTGTTCCAGTTGTTTTCCGTTTGCTCCAGTTTTTATGGGCTTGCTCCACTTGTCTTGGGTTTGCTCCAGTTGTCTTGGACTTGCTCCAGTTATCTTGGGCTTGCTCCATTTGTACGGGCCTTGCTCCAGCTTTCTTGGGATTGCTCCAGTTGTCTTGGGATTGATCCAGTTTTCTTGGGCTTGCTCTAGTTGTCTTGGGCTTGCTCCAGTTGCATTGGGCTTGCTCCAGTTTTCTTGGCCTTGCTCTAGTTGTCTTGGAATTTCTCCTGTTGTCTTCGGCTTGCTCCAGTTGTCGTGTGCTTGCTCCAGTTGTCTTGGTCTTGGTCCAATTGACTTTGGCCTGCTCCAGTTGTCTTGGCCTTGCTCCAGTTGTCTTGGCCTTGCTCCAGTTGTCTTGGCCTTGCTCCAGTTGTCCTGGCCTTGCTCCAGATGTTTTGGGCTTGCTCTAGTTGTCTTGGCCTTGCTCCAATTGTCTTGGGCTTGCTTAAGTTGTCTTGGCCTTGCTCCAAATGTCTTAGCCTTGCTCCAGTTAGCTTGGGCTTACTCCAGCTGTTTTAACTTTGCTCCAGTTGTCTTGGGCTTCCTCTAGTTGTCTTAGGCTATCTCCAGTTGTCTTGGGATTGTTTCAATTGTCAGGGGCCCGCTCCAGTTGTCTTGGGCTTGCCCAAGTTGTCTTGACCTTGCTCTAGTTGTCTTGGGTTTGCTCTAGTTGTCTTGGGCTTGCTCCAGTTGTCTTGGGATTGCTCCAGTTGTCTTGGGCTTGCTCCACTTGTCTTGGGTTTTCTCCTGTTGTCTTGGCCTTGCTCCAGTTGTCTTGGGCTTGGTCCAGTTGTCTTGAGCTTGCTCCACTTGTCTTGGGCTTGCTCGAGTTGTCATCGGCTTGCTCCAGTTGTCTTGGGCTTGCTCCAGTTGTCTTGGGCTTGCTCCAGTTGTCTTGGGCTTATCTCAGTTGTCTTGGGTTTGCTCTAGTTGTCTTGGGCTTGCTCGAGTTGTCATCGGCTTGCTCCCGTTGTCTTGGGCTTGCTCAAGTTGTCTTGGACTTGCTCTTGTTTTCTTGGCCTTACCCCAGCTGTCTTGGCCTTGCTCCAGTTGTCTTGGCATTGCCCCTGTTGTCTTGGCCTTGCTCCAGTTGTCTCGGGCTTGCTCTAGTTGTCTTGGGCTTGCTACAGCTGTCTTGTGCTTGCTCCTATTGTCTTGGACTTTCTCCAGTTGTCTTGAGCTTGCTCCAGTTATCTTGGGATTGCTCCAGTTTTATTGGGTTTGCTCCACTTGTCGTGGCCTTGCTCCAAATGTCTTGGCCTTGCTCCTGTTGTCTTGGGCTTGCTCCAGTTGTCTTGGGCTTGCTCCAGTTGTCTTGGGCTTGCCCAAGTTGTCTTGGTCTTGCTATAGTTCTTTTGGGCTTGCTATACTTGTCTTGGGCTTGCTCCATTTGTCTTGGGCTTATCCCAGTTGTCTTGGATTTGCTTCAGTTGTTTATTGGGCTTGCTCCTGTTGTCTTGGGTTTGTTCCAGTTGTCTTGAGCTTGCTCCAGTTTTTTATTGGGCTTGCTCTTGTTGTCTTGAGCTTGCTCCAGTTGTCTTGGGTTTGCTCCAGTTGTTTTGGTCTTGCTCCAGTTGTCCTGGCCTTGCTCCAGTTGTCTTGGGCTCTTCAGTTGTCTTGGGCTTGCTCCAGTTTCCTTGGGCTTGCTCTAGTTGTCTTGGGCTTGCTCCAGTTATCTTGGGCTTATCCTGTTGCCTTAGGTTTGCTTCAGTTGTCTCAAGATTTCTCCATTTGTTTTTGCCTTGCTCTTGTGGTATTGGGCTTGCTCTAGTTGCCTTGGGCTTGCTCCAATTTTTGTGGGCTTTCTGCTTTTTCTTGGGCTTGCTCCAGTTGTCTTTGCCTTTCTCCAGTTGTCTTGGGCTAGCTCCAGTTGCCTTGTGCTAGCTCCAATTTTGTTGGCTTTGTTCCAGTTGTCTTGGACTTTCTCCAGTTGTCTTGGGCTTGCTCTAGTTATATCGTGCTTGCTCCAGTTATCTTGGTCTTGCTCTAGTAGCTTTGGATTGCTCCAGCTGTCTTGGGCTTGCTCCAGTTTTCTTGGCCTTGCTCCCCTTGTTTTTGCCTTGCTCCAGATGTCTTGGCCTTGCTCCAGATGTTTTCAGCTTGCTCCAGTTGTCTTGGCCTTGCTCTTGTTGTCTTGGGCTTGTTCCAGTTGTCTTGGCCTTGCTCCAGTTGTCTTGGGCTTGATCCAGTTGTCTTGGACTTGCTCCAGTTGTCTTGGCCTTGCTCCAGTTGTCTTGGGCTGGCTGCAGTTGTCTTAGGCTATCTCCAGTTGTCTTGGGCTTGCTTCAATTGTCAGGGGCTCGCTGCTGTTTTCTTGGGCTTGCTCAAGTTGTCTTGACCTTGCTCCAGTTGTCTTGGGTTCGCTTCCGTTGTGTTGGGCTTGCTCCAGTTGTCTTGGGCTCGGCCCAATTGTCTTGGGATTGCTCCAGTTGTCTTGGTATTTCTCCAGTTGTCTAGGCCTTCTTCCAGTTGTCTCGGGTTTGTTCCAGTTGTCTTGAGCTTCCTCCAGTTTTCTTGGGCTTGCTGCAGTTGTCATTGGCTTGCTCCAGTTGTGTTGGGCTTGCTCCAGTTGTCCTGGGCGTGCTCCAGTTGTCTTGGGTTTTTTCCAGTTGTGTTGAGCTTGCTGCTAGTGTCTTTGCCTTGCTCCAGTCTTGGTCCATTTGTCTTGGGCTTGCTTCAATTGTCAGGGGCTCGCTGTTGTTTTCTTGGGCTCGCTCAAGTTGTCTTGACCTTGGTCCAGTTGTCTTGGGCTTGCTCCTGGTGTCTTGGTCTTGCTCCAGTTGTCTTGCCCTTGACCCAGTTGTCTTCGCCTTGCTCCAGTTGTCTTGGGCTTGCTCCACTTGTCTCGGGCTTGCTCCAATTATCTTGGGATCACTCCAGTAGACTTAGCCTTGCTCCAGTTGTCTTGGCCTCGTTCCAGTTGTCTTGGGCTTGCTTCAAATGTCTTTGGCTTGCTACAGTTGTCTTGGGCGTGTACCATTTGTCTTGGGCTTGCTCCAGTTGTCTTGGCCTTGCTCTAGTTCTCTTGGGCTTGCTCCACTTGTCTTGGGCTCGCTCCAATTGTCTTTGGCTTTTCCCAGTTGTCTTGGACTTGCTCCAGTTGTTGATTGGGCTTAGTCCAATTGTCTTGACCAAGATTCAGTCGTCTTTGTTGGCATGAGGTTGAGTGTGCACACTGGAGGGTCCCTAGCAGTGGCTGTTTCACACCACCAACTTTTTTTGGAGAGACTGAAACTGTGGAGGCAAATAGTTGGAAAAATCTGGTCAGAGAGTGTGGCAACTGTTTTGGCCTCAATTGACTGGGAAGGAACACTTGATGAAGACTCACAATCAGTGGAATTTGATAGCCAATGATATAAGCTTTCCAGAACACCAAAGCATGCCAGATTTGAAGCTTCCTAGCAGATTCTATGGCTTCTAGAGTGTCTATTGGTAGGCTGTCCTTTTTCCCACCTAGGAAGGCATCCCTTCCCTCCTCTAGAAGCTTCTTCCCCTTCCTAGATTCCTCAGCTTGCTTCTAGTAGGAGGGAAGGTGTCCAGAAGACCAAGACACCTCTAGATGCCTTGTAGGACAAGTCATCCCTTCTAGAAGGTGTGCCACCTTCCTGGACCCTCACCTGGCCTTCTAGAAACTTAAAGAGGAACTCTAGAGGTTGAGCTAGCTTCCTGACATCTATTTTCCACCTCTCTTGAGGCAGGACAGAAATTGATCTTTTGGGACTTGAACACGGGCCCCTGCCTCTAGAGGTGGACACCATTAACCACTAAGCCGCCTTGGCTTGTCTTTTTGGTGTTCCTTTTTGGAGTCACTCCTGCCATGGCGAGGAGCATCACTCCAACAATTACCCCCTTGTGCATCACCCATGGCAGTTGTCCATGCTCAACCTGCAACTGAGGAGCCTTTCTCCTCATGGGAGGCGAGCATACATTTTATTGCTCCCTCCCACTCAGCCCTATCCTTCTTGTCTAGTGCTTCTTTCAGGCTCCTCTTGCGTGAAGAAGACTTGTGTGAACCGAGTCCAAATGCCCTTGTCGGCATCATACATCTTTTTCGTTCTTCGCACACGGCTGCTCACTCGGGGCTGTTGAGGCGGTTGTGCTTGTTGCTATCCCCTTTCGGTGCATCCTCTACAAGCCCCTGCTCCCCCTCTCTTGGAGATCTTGGAGACATTGGTTGACTCACCGCCTCCACGTCCATCTCCGGTGCTTCGGATTCCTCATTCAAACTAGCCAGAATAAAATTTGCCACTCGCCCCTCCCTCGGGTGATCCTTTTTGGCTGGTGCTGCTGCGAGGACGTCACCCTCATTCACGTCCTCTGGCGTCTCCCCCTCAAGGAGTGGCATCCACTCCCCCCTCTTGGAGAGACCTGCCTCCTTGTCTGTCCAACAGCTTTTCTTGTCAAACATGACGTCGCGACTCTGCACAATCTGTTGCCCCTTGGGTCAAAGAGCCGGTACGCCTTGCTTCCGCTCTCATATCCAAGGAAAATACACCGGCGGGTATGCTGGTCCAGCTTGCTCCGTCCCTCACGTGCGTGCACCATTGCATGTGCAACACAACCAAACGTGCAGAGGTGATCCACTGCTGGCTTCCTCCCGCTCCACACCTCTTGTGGCGTCTTCCACGCCTCGCTCTCCTTGTCCTTCAATGGCTTCATCGGCATGAGATTCATGATATACGCTGCTGTCCTTGCCGCCTCCACCCAATACCGTTGTGTAAGGCCAGCGTCGCTCAACATGGATCACACCATGTTAAGAATTATGCGATTCGCTCTCTCTGCGACGCCATTTTGTTGTGGGGAGTGTGGAGTTGTTTTCTACCACTCAATCCCCTTGCTCTTCATCCACCCAAGGCACCCTGCATATTCACCACCGTTGTCACTCCGGAACGCCTTCACCTTCATCTCTGTTTGCCGCTCCACATCTGCCACAAACTCCTGCATGCACACAAGGACCTCGCTCTTCCGCTTTATTGGGTAGCGGTAGAGTTTTCGGCTGTGGTCATCGATGAAGGTGAGGAAGTAGCGAGCTCCGCCGATGGAGCTCTCAAGCGGTGCACACACATCTGTGTGTACCACGACCAGTTTTGCTGATGCTCGCATCCCCTTGGCCACAAACGGCTGCCGCGTTGATTTGCCAATGATGCATGGCTCACACACGGTCTCCTTGGTTCCATCAAGGCCACTGATTTGGAGACCCCGCACCACTTCCCTCTCAGCCATCTCCTTCACTGTCAATGGAGAAATGTGGCAGAGTCGGCGGTGCCATAGGTCTAGGTCTCCTCCATCCTTTGTTGCAAGATTGGCGGCGTTGGACCCTGCCCGGCTGCTGAGGATCTTCGCACGTAGCAGGTACAAGTCGTCCTCCCTCTTGGCACACGCAATCACCTCACCTTTTGCCCTCTTTGCGGATGACGGCCTCCTTCTTTGTGAAGAGCACCTCAAGTCCCTTGTCGGTAAGGCGGCTGACGGAGAGCAGGTTTGCCCCAAAGTTGGACATATGCAGCACATCGTGGATTGTGCTTGTGACAGGTTTTCCATCCACAATTGACTCAATGCGGACGTTACCCTCACCGACGGCCACTTCTGTTTTTCCATTGGCCACCGTCATGCGTTTCTCTGAGGTGCCGTAGGTGACAAATGCCGTACTGTTGCATTGCGTGTGGCGGCCTGATCCGGAGTCAATGACGGCAACTCCTGGATCCTTCAAGTTGGTGGAGTTGTAAGCCATAAGGTCGTGCTCATCTTTCTTCCTGCCCCGTTGCGACCGATCTATTTTCTTCTTGGGACAGTTGCACGTGTAGTGGCCCTCCTTGCCACAATTGAACCACTCCCTTCTTGGTGCCCTGTTTGGCACCCTTCCACTTGTCGCCTCCGCCTCCACTTTGAGGATGAACCGTGTAAGCTGAACTTGATGCCGCTGCACTCTCTCGACCGCCACGTTGCATCCACTCATTGCGCACGTACTCAGCAACCTTCAGGTACTTCAGCTCGTCGGAAGGCCAGCCACGAAGGACTGTGATCATGGGACTCCAACTGTCCGACAAGGCCAGAAGGAGGATCATAGCTTGCAACTGAGAGTCGACCTCCCAACCCGTGGCCACGCACTCATCTGCGAGCGACTAAATCTGCTGCATGATGTCCATGACGTTGTCGCCTTCATTGGCTTGGAGGGTGACGAGCCGTTTGAAGATGAAGAGCTGATTGGCAAGGTTGTTTGACTGGTAGATGGAGCATAGTTTTGACCATGCTTCTGCGGCCAGGGTGCATCCTTGGATGTGTCCAAGTTGTGTCAGGCATAACGTGGACACAAGGAGTGCAACGCCTTTTTGTTGTGCTTCTTGCAATGCCTCCTTCACCTCAGCCGTTACAGTCTCTGGCGGAGCAGTCTCATCACCCTTCACAAGCTCAAGCAGTCCCTTGTCGTTGAGGAAGACCTCAAACTTTCACCTCCACAAGGCAAAGCCTATCCCATCAAACTTAAGGACAGCGCGGCTGCTCTCTTGCTCGTTGGTTGCCATGTCTTTCTATTGGAAGCATGAAGTCAAGCTGGCTTTCAACCCCTTAGAGGCGTGGGCCCATAACCCTTTGTTGGCCTGAGGGCGAGTGTGCACACTGGAGGGTCCCTAGCAGTGGCTGTTTCACACCACCAACTATTTTTGGAGAGACTGAAACTGCGGAGGCAAATGGTTCCAAGGATGGCAAAATCTGGTCAGAGAGTGTGGCAACTGTTTTAGCCTCAATTGACTGGGAAGGAACACTTGATCAAGGCTCAAAATCAGTGGCATTTTATAGCCACTGATATAAGCTTTCCAGAACACCAAAGCATGCCAAATTTGAAGCTTCCTAGCAGATTCCATGGCTTGTAGAGTGTCTATTGGTAGGCTATCCTTTTTCCCACCTAGGAAGGCATCCCTTCCCTCCTCTAGAAGCTTCTGCCCCATTCTAGATTCCTAAGCTTGCTTCTAGTAGGAGGGAAGGTGTCCAGAAGACCAAGATACCTCTAGAGGCCTTGTAGGACAAGTCACCCCTTCTAGAAGGTGTGCCACCTTCCTAGACACTCACCTGACCTTCTAGAAACTTAAAGAGGAACTCTAGAGGTTGAGCTAGCTTCCTAGCATCTATTTTCCACCTCTCTTGAGGCAGGGCAGAAATTGATCTTGTGGGACTTGAACCCGGGTCCCTGCCTCTAGAGGTGGACACCATTAACCACTAGGCTGCCTTGGCTTGTCTTTTTGGTGTTCCTTTTTGGAGTCACTCCTGCCATGGTGAGGAGCATCACTCCAACAGTCTTGGGCTTGCTCCAGTTCTCTTAGGCTTGCTCCTGTTGTCTTGGCCTTGCTCCAGTTGTCTTTAGCATGCTCCAGTCATCTTCGGCTTGCTCCACTTGTCTTGGGCTTGGTCCAGTTTTCTTGGGCTTGCTCCAGTTGTCTTGGCCTTGCTCCAGTTGCCTTGGACTTGCGCCATTTGTCTTGGGCTTACTCGAGTTGTCTTGGGTTTGCTCCAGTATTCTTGGGCTTGATCCAGTTGTCTTGGGCTTGCTCCAGTTGTCTTGGGATTTCTCCAGTTGCCTTGGGTTTGCTCCAGTTGTCATAAGCTTGCTCAGGTTGTTTTGGCTTTGCTTTAGTTGTATTTGGCCTGCTGCAGTTGTCTTGGGCTTGCTCCGGTTGTCCTGGATTTTGTACCGTTGTCTTTGGCTTGCTCCAGTTGTCTTGGGCTTGCTCCCGTTGTCTAGGGCTTGCTTCAGTCGTTTTGACCTTGCTCCAGTTTTCTTGGGCTAGCTCTAGTTGTCTTGGGCTTGCTTCAGTTTTCTTGGCCTTGCTCCAGTTGTCTTGGACTTGCTCCAGTTGTCTTGGGTTTGCTCCAGTTGTTTTGGGCTTGCTCCATTTGTCTTGGGCTTGCTCCAGTTGTCTTGGGTTTTGCTCCAGTTGTCTTGGGCCTGCTTCAGTTGTCTTGGGCTTGCTCCGGTTGTCTTGGGCTTGCTCCGCTTGTCTTGGCCTCGCTCCAGTTCTCTTGGCCTTGCTCCAGTTGTCTTGGGCTTGCTCCAGTTGTCTTGGACTAGCTCCAGTTGTCTTGGCCTTGCTCCAGTTGTCTTGGACTTGCTCCAGTTGTCTTGGGCTTGCTTCAGTTGTCTTGGGCTTGCTCCGGTTGTCTTGGGCTTGCTCCGCTTGTCTTGGCCTCGCTCCAGTTCTCTTGGCCTTGCTCCAGTTGTCTTGGGCTTGCTCCAGTTGTCTTGGACTAGCTCCAGTTGTCTTGGCCTTGCTCCAGTTGTCTTGGACTTGCTCCAGTTGTCTTGGGCTTGCTTCAGTTGTCTTGGGCTTGCTCCGGTTGTCTTGGGCTTGCTCCGCTTGTCTTGGCCTCGCTCCAGTTCTCTTGGCCTTGCTCCAGTTGTCTTGGGCTTGCTCCAGTTGTCTTGGACTAGCTCCAGTTGTCTTGGCCTTGCTCCAGTTGTCTTGGACTTGCTCCAGTTGTCTTGGGCTTGCTTCAGTTGTCTTGGGCTTGCTCCGGTTGTCTTGGGCTTGCTCCGCTTGTCTTGGCCTCGCTCCAGTTCTCTTGGCCTTGCTCCAGTTGTCTTGGGCTTGCTCCAGTTGTCTTGGACTAGCTCCAGTTGTCTTTGCCTTGCTCCAGTTGTCTTGGGCTTGCTCCAGTTGTCTTGGGCTTGCTCCATTTGCCTTGGGCTTGCTCCAGTTGTCTTGGCCTTGTTCCAGTTGTCTTGGGTTTGTTCCAGTTGTCCTGGCCTTAGTCCAGTTGTCTTTGGCTTGCTCCAATTGTCTTCAGCTTGCCCTAATTGTCTTGGCCTTGCTGAAGTTGTCTTGGACTTGCTCTACTCGCCCTGGACGTGCTCCTGTTGTTCTGGGCTTGCTTCAGGTGTCTTGGCCTTGCTCCAGCTGTCTTGGACTTGCTCCAATTGTCTTGGGCTTGCTCTTGTCGTCTTGGACTTGCTCCAGTTCTCTTCGCCTTGCTACAGTTGTATTGGGCTTGTTCAAGTTGTCTTTGTCTTTCTCCAGTTTTATTTGCCTTGCTCCAGTTGTCTTGGGCTTGGTCTAGTTGTCTTGGGCTTGCTCCATTTGTCTTTGGCTTGCTCCAGTTGTCTTAGCCTTGCTCCAGTTTTCTTGGGCTAGCTCTAGTTGTCTTGGGCTTGCTTCAGTTTTCTTGGCCTTGCTCCAGTTGTCTTGGGCTTGCTCCAGTTGTCTTGGGTTTGCTCCAGTTGTTTTGGGCTTGCTCCATTTGTCTTGGGCTTGCTCCAGTTGTCTTGGGTTTTGCTCCAGTTGTCTTGGGCCTGCTTCAGTTGTCTTGGGCTTGCTCCGGTTTTCTTGGGCTTGCTCCGCTTGTCTTGGCCTCGCTCCAATTCTCTTGGCCTTTCTCCACTTGTCTTGGGCTTGCTCCAGTAGTCTTGGGCTTGCTCCAGTTGTCTTGGACTTGCTCCAATTGTCTTGGACTTGCTCCAGTTATCTTGGATTTGCTCCAGTAATCTTGGACTAGCTCTAGTTGTCCTCAGCTTGCTCCAGTTGTCTTGGGCTTGTTCCAGTTGTCTTGGGCTTGCTCCAGTTGTCTTGGGCTTGCACCAGTTTTCTTGGCCTTGCTCCAGTTGTCTTGGGCTTGCTCCAGTTGTCTTGGACTAGATCCAGTTGTCTTTGCCTTGCTCCAGTTGTCTTGGGCTTGCTCCAGTTGTCTTGGGCTTGCTCCA
>SZWC01005363.1:85445-115217 GCA_023375785.1 Penium margaritaceum | reverse complement strand
TGATGATGATGATGATGATGATGATGATGATGATGATGATGATGGTGGTGATGATGATGATGATGATGATGATGATGATGATGATGATGATGATGATGATGATGATGATGATGATGATGACGACAGGTGCTTTCTCCAGAAGCACTCTGAAAAAGGAACAGGCAGCCTACGCCTGCTTGGGAAGATACCAGGAGCCCTTTGCAGCTCCAATCAAACAGCGACCGAGGCTTCAATGAAGCTTCAGGAACGGCTGGAATGTTCCAACTATAACCGCTACTTCAAGCAAGCAGCAAATCCAGCAGAGACACCAGGCTCTGTCTCCTGAACATTCTTGGCATCACCAGACCAGAAATTTGACGTTGACGTGCTGGCCCCCAGCTCTGATACCAATTGTTGATATTTTGGATCAAGCCATCAGTGGTCAACGTCAGATCTCAATCGTCAGCTTACGTTTTTGCACGCAGGGACCACCAGAAACAATTGAATCTCTGAAATCACTAGCTCCTGGGTACAAAGAACTATATCTTTGAGACTGTAGCTGACAAGTGCCAAACAGAACAATTGAATCAATGGTGCGAAGTGATCTCCCATATGTAGTAGGACTGGTGTGGGTGCTTCCAAGATTCCCACAGGTTGTGAGAGAGGTGTGTGCTCTAGATGGATGTGCTCTGCTCCTGTGGTGATTGTTGGATGTCATCAATGCATCATGCCAGTCGTCGATCCGAAGAGCATTCACGGATGAGCAGCCGTCGATCGCTGTTCGGATATCTTTGGCGGGAAGTACGCAATCTCTTTAGCCAGGCATTTGAATTCTGCCGAGGATGAACTGCTGCCTCCCCAACATGCGAGCACCATTTTCTTGATTTAACCAAAGGCCCCTCATATCAATCGGATACCCAATGCATCTGTCAAAGACTTTGGGTCTGCCGGATTGTGATGAAAACCAGACATTCAACAGTTTGCTCCAGTTGTCTTGGCTGTGCTCCAGTTGTGTTGGCCTTGCTACAATTGTCTTGGGCTTGCTCCAGTTGTCTTGGCCTTACTCCAGCTGTCTTGGGCTTGTTCCAGTTGTCTTGGGTTTGCTCCAGTTGTCTTGGGCTTGCTCCTGTTGTCTTGGCCTTGCTTCAGTTCTCTTGGGCTTGCTCCAGTTGTCTTGAGCTTGCTCCTGTTGTCTTGAGTTTGCTCCAGTTGTTTTGGGCTTGCTCCAGTCTTCTTGGGCTTGCTCCAGTTGTGTTGGACTTCCTCCAGTTATCTTGGGCTTGCTCCAGTTGTCCTTGCCTTGCTCCAGTTGTCTTGGGCATGCTCCGGTCGTCTTGGGCTTGCTCCACTTGTCTTGGGCTTGTTCCAGTTGTCTTGGGCTTGGTTGTCTTGGACTAGCTCCGCTTCAGTTGTCTTGGGCTTGCTCCAGTTGTCTTGGGCTTGCTCCAGTTGTCTTGGCCTTGCTCCAGATGTCTTGGACTTGCTCCAGTTGTCTTGGGCTTGCTCCAGTTGTCTTGGGCTTGCTCCAGTTGTCTTGGGCTTTCTCCTGTTGTCTTGGGCTTGCTCCAGTTGTCTTGGCCTTGCTCCAGTTGTCTTGGGCTAGCTCCAGTTGTCTTGGGCTAGCTCGAGTTGTCTTGGGCTAGCTCAAATTTTCTTGGCCTTGCTCCAGTTCTCTTGGAATTTCTCCAGTTGTCTTGGGTTTTGTTCAGTTTTCATGGGCTTGCTCCTGTTGTCTTGGGCTTGCTCCACTTTTCTTAGGCTTGCTCCAGTTGTCTTGGGCTTGCTCCCGTTGTCTTGAACTTGCTCCAGTTTTCTTGAGCTTGCTCCAGTTGTCTCTGGCTTGCTCCAGTTGTCTTGGGCTTGTTCTCTTAGGCTTGCTCTTGTTGTCTTGGTCTTGCTCGAGTTGTCCTCGGCTTGCGCCAGTTGTCTTGGGCTTGCTCAAGTTGTCTTAGGCTTGCTCCAGTTGTCTTGGGCTTGCTCCAGTTGTCTTGGGCACGCTCCAGTTTTCTATGACTTGCTCCAGTCGTCTTGGGCTTGCTTCAGTTGTCTTTAGTTTGCTCTAGTTGTCTTGGCCTTAGTCAAGTTGTCTTGGACTTGCTCCAGTTGTTTTGGGCTCGCTTCAGTTTTGTTGGCCTTGGTTTAGTTGTCTTGGACTTGCTCCAGTCTTCTTGGGCTTGCTCCAGTTCTCTTGGACTTGCTCAAGTTGTCTTGGGCTTGCTCCATTTGTCTTGGGCTTGCTCCAGTTGTCTTGGAGTTTCTCCAGTTGTCTTGGCCTTGCTCCAGTTATCTTGGGCTTGCTCCTGTTGTCCTGGGCTTGCTCCAGTTGTCTTTGGCTTGTTCCTGTTATCTTGGTATTTGTCCAATTTTTTTTGGCTTGCTCCAATCGCCTTGGGCTTGCTTGAGTTGTCTTGGGCATGCTCCAAGTGCCTTGGCCCTGCTTCAGTTGCCTTGGACTTCCTCAAGTTGTCATGGCCTTGCTCCAGTTGTCTGGGTCTTTCTCCAGTTGTTTTGGACCTGCTTTGGTTGTCTCCGGCTCACTCCAGTTGAATTGGGCTTGCTCCAATTGTCTTAAGCTTGCTCCAGTTGTCATGGGCTTGCTCCAGTTGTCTTGGCCTTGCTCCAGTTGCCTTAGACTTGCTCAAGTTATCTTGGGCTTGCACCGGTAGTCTTGGGCTTGCTCTAGTTTTCTTCGGCTTGCTCCAGTTGTCTTGGGTTTGCTCCAGTTATCTTGGGCTAATTCCAGTTGTCTTGACCTTGCTTCAATTATCTTGGCTTTGCTCCAGTTGTCTTCGCCTTTCTCCAGTTATCTTGGTCTTGCTCTTGTTGTCTTGGCCTTGCTCCCGTTGTCTTGGCCTTGCTTCAATTGTCTTGGGATTGCTCCAGTTGTCTTGGACTTGCTCCAGTTGTTTTGGCCTTGCTCTAGCTGTCGTGGGCTTGCTCCACTTGTCTTGAGCTTGCTCAAGTTGTCTTGGGCTTGCTTCAGTTGTCTTGGTCTTTCTCCAGTTGTCTTAGGCTTGCTCCTGTTGTCTTGTGCTTGCTCCAGTTATCTTGGGCTTGCTCCAGTTGTCTTGGGCTTGCTCGAGTTGGCTTGGGCTTGCTTCAGTTGTCCTTGCCTAGCTCCAGTTGTCTTGGAATTTCTCCAGTTGTCTTGGCATTGCTTCAGTTTTCTTGGCCTTGCTCCAGTTGTCTTGGCCTTGCTCCAGTTGTCTTGGCCTTATTCCAGTTGTCTTGGGCTTGCTCCAGTTGTCTTGGCCTTCTTCCACTTGTTTGGGCCTTGCTCCAGTTGTCTTCGGCTTGCTCCAGTTGTCTTGGGCTTCCTCCAGTTGTCTTAGGATTGCTCCAGTTTTCTTGGGCTTGCTCTAGTTTTCTTGGACTTGCTCCAGGTTTCTTGGGCTTGCTTCAGTTGTCTTCGCCTTGCTCTAGTTGTCTTGGGCTTGCTCGAGTTGTCTTGGGCTTGCTCCAGTTGTCTTGAGCTTGCTCCAGTCGTCTTGAGCTTGCTCCAGTTATCTTGGGCTTGATTCAGTTGTCTTGGTCTTGTTCCAGTTGTCTTGGCCTTGCTTCACATGTCTTGGGCGAGCTCCACTTGTTTTCGAATTGTTCCAGTTGTCTTGGGCTTGCTCCAGTTATATTTGGCTCGCTCGAGTTGTCTTAGGCTTGCTCGTGTTGTTTTGGGCTTGCACCAGTTGTCATGGTTTTGCTCCAGTTGTCTTGGCCTTGCTCCAGCTGTCTTAGGCTTACTCCAGTTGTCTTGGTCTTGCTCTGGCTGTCTTGGCCCTGCTCTAGTTGCCTTGGGCTTACTCAAGTTGTCTTGGCCTTGCTCCAGATGTGCTGGTTTTTCTCCAGTTGTCTTGGGCTTGCTCCAGTTTTCTTGAGCTTGCTCCAGTTGTCTTGGCCTTGTTCCACTTGTCTTGGCCTTGCTCCTGTTGTCTTGTGCTTCACCACTTGTCATGAGCTTGCTCCAGTTGTGTCTAGCCTGCTCCAAGTGTCTTGGAATTGCTCAAGTCGTCTTGGGCTTACTCCAATAATATAAGGCTTGCTCCTGTTGTCTTGGTTTTGCTCTCGTTGTCTTGGCCTTGTTCCAGTTGCCTTAGTCTTGCTCTAGTTGTCTTGGAATTGCTCCAGTTTTCTTCGCCTTGCTCATGTTGTCTTGGGCATGCTCTTGTTGTCTTGGCCTTGCTCCAGTTGCCTTAGTCTTGCTCCAGGTGTCTTGAGCTTGCTCCAGTTGTCTTGGCCTTGCTCCAGTTGTTTTGGCCTTGCTCCAGTCGTCTTGGGATTGCTCTAGTATTTTTGGTCTTGGTCCAGTCGTCTTGGGCTTGCTCCAGTTGTCTTGGCCTTGCTCCAGTTGTCTTGTGCTTGCACCAGTTTTCTTGGGATTGCTCCAGTTGTCCTGGGCTTGCTCCAGTTGTCTTGTCCTTGCTCCAGATGTCTTGGGCTTGCTCCAGTTGTCTTGGGCTTGCTCCAGTCGTCTTGTGCTTACTCCAGTTGTCTTGGCTTTGCTCCAATTGTTGTCTTGGCCTTGCTCCAGTTTTCTTGGACTTGCTTCAGTTTTCTTGGGCTTGCTCCAGTTGTCTTGGGCTTGCTCTAGTTGTCTTGGCCTTGCTCCAGTTGTCTTCGCCCTGCTCCAGTTGTCTTGGGCTTGCTCCAGTTGTGTTGGCCTTGCCCGAGTTGTCGTGGGCTTCCTCCGGTCGTCTTGGGTTTGCTCCAGTTGTCTTGGGATTGCTCCACTTGTCCTGGGTTTGCTCCAGTTGTTTTAAGCTTGCTCGAGTTGTCTTAGGTTTGCTCCAGTTGTCTTGGACTTGCTCCAGTTATCTTGGACTTATTTCAGTTGTCTTGGCCTTGCTCCAGTTGTCTTGAGCATGCTCCAGCCGTCTTGGGCTGGCTCCACTTCTCTTGGGCTTGCTTCAGTTGTGAACGGCTTGCTCAAGTTGTCTGGGTCTTGCTCCAGTTATCTTGGCCTTGCTTCAGTTACCTTGGACTTGCTCCAGTTGTCTTGGCCTTGCTCCAGTTGTCTTGGTATTTCTCCAATTTGTTCGGGCTTGCTCCAGTCGTCTTGGGCTTGCTCCAGTTTTCTTGGGCATGCTCCAATTGTCTTAAGCTTGCTCCAGTTGTCATGGGCTTGCTCCAGTTATCCTGGGCTTGCTCCGGTAGTCTTGGGCTTGCTCCAGTTATCTTGGGTTTGTTCCAGTTGTCTTGGCCTTGCTTCAGTTGTCTTTGCCTTGCTCCAGTTGTTTTGGCCTTGCTCCAGTTATCTTGGTCTTGCTCTTGTTGTCTTGGCCTTGCTACAGCTGTCTTGACCTTGCTCCCGTTGCCTTGGCCTTGCTCCAGTTGTCTTGGGATTGCTCCAGTTGTTTTTGTTTTGCTCCAGTTGCTTTGGCCTTGCTGTAGTTGTCGTGGGCTTGCTCCAGTTGTCTTGGGCTTGCTCCTGTTGTCTAACGCCTGCTCCAGTTGTCTTGTGCTTGCTCTAGTTATCTTGGGCTTGCTCATGTTGAGTTGGGCTTGCTCCAGTTGTCTAAGGCTTGCTGCAGTTGTCTTGTGCTTGCTCCAGTTATCCTGGGCTTGCTCTAGTTGTCTAAGGCTTGCTCCAATTGTCTTGTGCTTGCTCCAGTTATCTTGGGCTTGCTCCAGTTGTCTAACGCTTGCTCCTGTTGTCTTGTGCTTGCTCCAGTTATCTTGTGCTTGCTCCAGTTATCTTGTGCTTTCTCCAGTTTTCTTGGGCTTGCTCCAGTTGTCAAAGGCTTGCTCCAGTTGTCTTGGGATTGCTCCAGTTGTCTAAGGCTTGCTCCAGTTGTCTTGTGCTTGCTCCAGTTATCTTGGGCTTGCTCCAGTTGCCTTGGGCATGCTCCAGTAGACTTGGGCTTGCTTCAGTTGTCCTCGCCTAGCTCCAGTTGTCTTGGATTTGCTCTAGTTTTCTTGGAATTGCTTCAAGTCTCTTGGCCTTGCTCCAGTTGTCTTGAATTTGCTCCAGTTGTCTTGAATTTGCTCCAGTTGTCTTGGTCTTAATCCAGTTGTCTTGGGCTTGCTCCAGTTGTCTTGGGCTTTCTCCAGTTGTCTTGGCCTTGGTCCACTTGTTTGGGCCTTTCCCCAGTTGTCTTCGGCTTGCTCCAGTTGTCTTCGGCTTCCTCCAGTTGTCTTAGGCTTGCTCCAGTTTTCTTGGGCTTGGTCTAGTTGTCTTGGCCTTGCTCCAGTTGTCTTGGGCTTGCTCCAATTGTCTTGGGCTTGCTTCAGTTGTCTTGGGCTTGCTCCAGCTGACTTCACCTTGCTCCAGTTGTCTTTGCCTTGCTTGTCTTGTCCTGGGCTTGCTCCAGTAGTCTTGGGCTTGCTCCAGTTATCTTGGTCTTGCTCCAGTTGTCTTGAGCTTGCTCTACTTGTCTTGACCTTGCTCCAATTTTCTTGGCCTTGCTCCAGTTGTATTGATCTTGCTCAAGTTGTCTTGGGCTTGCTCCAGTTGTCCTGGGCTTGCTCCCGTTGTTTTGAGCTTTCTCCAGTTGTATTTGGCTTGCTCCAGTTGTATTGGCCTTACTCCAGGTGTCTTGGCCTTGCTCTTTTTGTCTTGGGCTTGCTCCAGTTGTCTTGACCTTGCTCCAGTTGTAATGATCTTGCTCCAGTTGTCCTAGAATTTCTCCAGTTGTTTTGGGCTTGCTCGAGTTTTCTTGGGCTTGCTCCAGTTGTCTTGGGCCTGCTCCAGTTGTCTCGGGCTTGCTCCAGATATCCTGGGCTTGCTCCAGTTGTCTTGGGCTTCCTCCAGTTGTCGTGGTGTTGCTCCAGTTGCATTAGTCTTGCTCCAGTTGTCTTGGCCTTGCTCCAGTTGTCTTGGATTTGCTCCAGTTATCTTGGCCTTGCTCCAGTTGTCTTGGACTTGCTCCAGTTGGCTTGTGCTTGCTCCAGTTGTCTTGGCCTTGATCATGTTGTCTTGGGCTTGCTCCAGTATTCTTAAGCTTGCTCCAATAGTCTTGGCCTTGCTCCAGTTGTCTTGGTGTTTTTCCAATTGTTTTGGGCTTGCTCCACTTGTCTTGGGCTTGCTCCTGTTGTCTTGGCCTTGCTCCCGTTGTCTTGGTCTTGCTCCAGTTGTTTCTGAGTTCGTCTCGTTGTATCGGGCTTGCTCCGGATGTATTGGGATTGCTACAGTTGTCTAGGGCTTGCTCCATTTGCCTTGGGCTTGCTTCAGTTGTCTTGGCCTTGCTCCAGTTGTCTTGGCCTTGCTCCAGTTGTTTTGGCCTTGCTCCCATTGTCTTGGCCTTGCTCCAGTTATCTTGGGCTTTCTCCAGTTTTCTTGGGCTTGCTCCAGCTGTTTTTGGCCTTGCTCCAGTTGTCGCGGGCTTTCTGCAGTTGTCTTGAGCTTGCTCCAGTTTTCTTGGGCTTGCTTCAGTTGTCTTGGGATTTCTCGAGTTGTCTTGGGCTTGCTTTAGGTGTCATGGCCTTCCTTCAGTTGTCTTTGACTTGCTCCAGTTATCTTGGACTTGCTCCAGTTGTCTTGGGCTTGCTCCAGTTATCTTGGGCTTGCTCCAGTTGTCTTGGTCTTGTTCCACATTTCTTGGCCTTGCTTCACATGTCTTGGGCTTGCTCGAGTTGTCTTGGGCTTCCTCCAGTTGCATTGGGCTTGCTCCAATTGACTTAGGCTTGCTCCTGTTGTCTTGGGCTTCCTCCAGTTGTCATGGTTTTGCTCCAGATGTCTTGGCCTTGCTCTAATTGTCATGGGCTTGCTTCAGTTGTCTTGGCCTTGCTCCAAATGTCTTAGGCTTACTCAAGTTGTCTTGGCCTTGCTCTTGTTTTCTTGGTCTTGCTCCAGTTGTCTTGAGCTTGCTCAAGTTGTCTTGGGCTTGATCCAGTTGTCGTGGGCTTCCTCCAGTTGTTTTGAGCTTGCTCCAGTTGTATTTGGCTTGCTCCATTTGTCTTGGCCTTACTCCAGGTGTCTTGGCCTTGCTCCTGTTCTCTTGGGCTTGCTCCAGTTGTCTTGACCTTGCAGCAATTATTTTGATCTTGCTCCAGTTGTTTTGGGCTTTCTCCAGTTGTCTTGGGCTTGCTCCAGTTTTCTTGGGCTTGCTCCAGTTGTCATGGGCCTGCTCCAGTTGTCTTGGGATTGCTCCAGATATCCTGGGCTTGCTCCAGTTGTCTTGGTCTTGCTCCAGTTATCTTGGCATTTCTCCAGTTGCATTAGTCTTGCTCCAGTTTTCCTGGGCTTGCTTCAGTTGTCTTGGTCTTACTCCAGTTGTCTTGGATTTGCTCCAGTTATCATGGCCTTGCTCAAGTTTTCTTGGACTTGCTCCAGTTGGCTTGGACTTGCTCCAGTTGTCTTAAGCTTGCTCCAGTTGTCTTGTCCTTTCTCCAGTTGTCTTGGTCTTTCTCCAGTTGTTTTGGGCTTGCTTCACTTGTCTTGGGCTTGCTCCAGTTTTCTTGAGCTTACTCGAGTTGTCTTGGCCCTGCTCCAGTTGTCTTGGGCTTGCTCCCGTTGTCTTGGCCTTGCTCCAGTTGTCTTGGTCTTGATCCAGTTGTTTCTGACTTGCTCTGGTTGTATCGGGCTTGCTCTAGTTGTATTGGGATTGCTATAGTTTCTTGGGCTTGCTCCAGTTGCCTTGGGCTTGCTCCAGTTGTCTTTGCCTTGCTCCAGTTGTCTTGGACATGCTCCAGTTGTCTTGGGCTTGCTCCAGGAGTCTTGGGCTTGCTCCAGTTGTCTTGGGCCTTCTCTAGTTGTCCTGGGTTTTTTCCAGTTGCTTTAGGTTTGATCTAGTTGTCTTAAGCTTGATCCAGTTGTTTTGGCCTTGCTGCAGTTGTATTGGGCTTGCTCCACTTGTCTTGCGCTTGCTTCAGTTGTTTTGGGATTGCTTTGATTGTCTTGGGCTTGCCTTGCCTCTCCTGATCTTGCTCCAGTTCTCTTGGGCTTGCTTCAGTTGTTTTGTGCTTGTTGCACTTGTCTCAGACTTGCTCCAGTTGTCTTGGGCTTGCTCCACTTATCTTGGCCTTGCTCCAGTTGTCTTAAACTTGCTCCAGTTGTCTTCGGCTTGCTCCAGTTGTCTTGGTCTTGCTCCTTTTGTCTTGGGCTTGCTCAAGATTTCTTGGCCTTGCTCCACTCTTCTTGGGCATGGTCCAGTTGTCTTGGGTTTGCTCGAGTTGTCTTGGGCTTGCTCCAATTGTCTTGGGGTTGCTCGACTTGTCTTGGCCTTGCTTCAGTTGTCTTGGCCTTGCGCCAGTTTTCTTGGCCTTGCTCCAGTTGTCTTGGCCTTACTCCCATTGGCTTGGCCTTGCTCCAGTTGTCTTGGGCTTGCTCCAGTTCTCTTGGGCTTGCTCCAGTTGTTTTTGGCCTTGCTCCAGTTGTCATGGGCTTTCTCCAGTTGTCTTGAGCTTGCTCCAGTTGACTTGGGCTTGCTTCAGTTGTCTTGGGCTTGCTCCAGTTGTCTTGGGCTTGCTTTAGTTGTCACGGCCTTCCTTCAGTTGTCTTAGGCTTGCTCTTGTTGTCTTGGACTAGCTCCAGTTGTCTTGGGCTTGCTCCAGTTGTCTTGGCCTTGATCTAGTTGTCTTGGGCTTGCTCTAGTTGTCTTGGACTTGCTCCAGTTGTCTTGGGCTTGCTCTAGTTGCCTTGGTCTTGTTCCAGATTTCCTGGCCTTGCTTCACATGTCTTGGGCTTGCTCCAGTTGTCTTGGGCTTCCTCCAGTTGTATTGGGCTCGCTCCAATTGACTTAGGCTTGCTCCTGTTGTCTTGGGCTTGCTCCAGTTGTCATGGTTTTGTTCCAGATGTTTTTGCCTTGCTCTAATTGTCATAGGCTTGCTCCAGTTTCTTGGCCTTGCTCCGGTTGTCTTAGGCTTACTCCAGTTGTCTGAGCCTTGCTCATGTTTTCTTGGCCTTGCTCCAGTTGTCTCGAGCTTGCTCAAGTTGTCTTGGGCTTGCTCCAGTTGTCTTGTGCTTTCTCCAGTCGTTTTGAGCTTGCTCCAGTTGTATTTGGCTTGCTCCAGTTGTCTTGGCCTTACTCCAGGTGTCTTGGCCTTGCTCCTGTTGTCTTGGGCTTGCTCCAGTCGTCTTGACCTTGCAGCAGTTGTTTTGATCTTGCCCCAGTTGTCGTGGACTTTCTCAAGTTGTCTTGGGCTTGCTCCAGTTTTCTTGGGCTTGCTCCAGTTATCTTCGGCCTGCTCCAGTTGTCTTGGGATTGCTCCAGATGACATGGGCTTGCTCCAGTTGTCTTGGGCTTGCTCCAGTTGTCTTGGAATTGCTCCAGTTGCATTAGGGTGCAAGTAGGGCGCACGTAGGACGTAAGTAGGGTACAACTAGGGTGCAACTAGGACGAAACAAGGGCGAAGCTAGTGCCCAACTGAGGCGCAACTAGGACACAACTAGGGTGCAACTAGGGTACAACTAGGGCACAACTAGGATGCGCGTGGAGCACAACAAGGGCACAAGTAGGGCGCGATTAAGACGCAAGTAGGGTGCAACTAGGGCGGGCACAAGTAGGGCACAAGTAGGGTGCAAGTAGGGCACAAGTAGGACACAACCAGGATGCAACTAGGGCGCAACTAGGGCACAAGTAGGGCGCAAGTAGGGCATAACTAGGGTGCAACTAGGGCGCAACTAGGACGCAACTAGGGCGTAGCTAGTACCCAACTAGGGCATAGCTAGGGCGCAGCTAGGGAGCAAGTAGGGTGGAACTAGGATGCAAGTATGACGTAACTAGGGCACAAGTAGGGTGCAACTAGGCCGCAACTAGGGCGCAACTAGGGCGTAGCTAGTGTCCAACTGGCGTAACTAGGACGCAACTAGGGCGCAAGTAGGATGCAACTAGGATGCAAGTAGGGCGCAACTAGGGCATGTTGAAAAATTGCCCCTCCACATGCCCAAGTGCGGCGTCCGGAGGCGCCGACGAGCCGCCAGAAAGTAGAAACGCCACTCTGGCGGATCTGGCAACTTGAGGTATGTTCGGAACCTATAATGGATGATTTTCCCGTAAAGTTGACGAGTTGCTCAATCCGGTGAAAGTTGTTTCGCCGGAATCGAACAAGTATCGAGGGAGATATGGCCTTCCAAGATTGGGGTATACGTAGCGGCTCTGGGAGCCGGCTGTGACTCGAAATCCGGTCGATAATCGACCGGACCGAGTAACAAAGTTACCATCTGGAGAAATTGCTCCGATAGGCCTGCCGAGGCGTCCGGTGGATGATCCACCTGATCCGGCGGATCATCCACCGGATCCAGTAGTGCAGGTTGTTACTGAGGGACTTAGCCAAAATCGTGGCTCGGCGTCCGAAACTGAGTAGTACGTTTTGTTACTCGGGGACTTGCTCAAAATTCTGATAGCAGGTCCGCGGACAGGTTTCGAACCTCGTCACACCCCATCACCAAACTCGACCCAAGAGTGGATAGGGTGTGTGAAAACAGTGCAGGAGACCCCTACACCAAGTGCAAGAGGATCTGCGCCTTGGGAAAGGCGCTTCGCACGTGAAGGAAGGTGCCACGGCATGTGCACACCATGGTGGCGTTAGGCGTTTCTGTGGTCGGTGAAACCTGCGCTTCGGCAAGCATAACTTGAGCTACCTTTGGCCGAATCGCGCACGGCTTGGTGCGTTGGAAAGCTCATGACTAGCCCTATAAATGATGTGATCATGTCCATGCTCAAACATTAATGCAAAACGATGTTATTCCCTTTGCAAACTGACTGTCTCTGAATTCCTACTCACATAGAGTGAGGCGACCAGAAAGCTCACGCTCAGTCTCAGATTCGCCCAAAACAGTAGACGTGAACCAATAGAGTCTATCAGACCAACATCGGGACCGCATCCACACGGATCTCATCCTAACAAAGGGTTATGGGCCCACGGGTCTGATAACCTCCAACGTTCACGTGCAAGTCGGGCGTAACTAGGGTACAACTAGGGCGCAACTAGGGCGCAAGTGGGGCGCAAGTAAGACGCAACTAGGACGCAACTAGGGTGCAACTATGGCACAACTAGGGCGCTTCTAGGGCACAACTAGGACGTATCTAGTGTCCAATTGAGATGAAAATAGGGCATAACTAGAGCGCAACTAGGGTGCAACTAGGACACGAGTAGGGCACAAGTAGGGCACAAGTAGGGCACAAGTAGGGCACAACTAGGGCGCAACTAGGACGTAGCTTGTGCCCAACTGAGGCGCAACTAGGGTGCAACTAGGGCACAACTAGGACGCAACTAGGACGCAAGTAGGGCGCAACTAGGGCACAAGTAGGACGCAACTAGGGCACAACTAGGGCGCAACCAGGGTGCAACTAGGGTGCAACTAGGGCAGAACTAGGACGTAACTAGGGCATAGCTAGTGTCCAACTGAGGCGTAACTACGGCGCAACTTGGACACAAGTTGGGTGCAACTAGGGGATAAGTAGGGCGCGAGTAGGGCGCAAGTAGGGCGCAACTAGGACGCAAGTGGGGTGCAACTAGGGCACAAGAAGGGTGCAACTAGGGTGTAACTAGGGTGTAACTAGGGCGCAAGTAGGGTGCAAATAGGATGCAAGTAGGGCGTAGCTAAGGCGCAACTATGGTGCAACTAGGGTGCAAGTAGGACGTAAGTAGGGCAGAAGAATGGCGTAGCTATGGCGAATCTATGGCGCAACTAGGATGCAACTAGGGCGCAAGTAGGACGCAACTAGGGCGCAAGTAGGACGCAACTAGGGCAAACCGTACTACCCTCACTTTCGTTCACTTTTTCAAACCAAATTTTTTTGTTTCTTACTTTCACCTAACAAAACCCATTTTCAAATTATCGGGGTGGTTGCCCAGCTTTGTTTGGGATTAGGCATCAAGCATTGACTTTCGCCCTTCGTGCAGGTCCACGCGCTCTCCTCTTCTCTCAAACACTCAAATCTCGCTTCGTGAATTTTGAGCATTCGATGTCGCAACCTTGGTAGCCGTCAGATTGCATGTAGCTATCTGACGGCTGACCGCGCAACGTGGTTCAGGGCTCGATGCGAGCCCTAAACCGTGCCATTTGTCCCCAAATTTTCATTTGGTAAGGAAGCACACTGCAAGGACATCGATCAAACAAGCCAGGAGTAAACCTTACATCAACCTAGTAATTATTTGGATGACACATGGGCGAATTAAAATAATCAGTTTGCACGAAAGTGAGATCCAGTACGGTAACTAGGACGCAACAAGGATGCAACTAGGGCGCAACTAGGATGCATATAGGGCGAAAGTAGGGCGCAACTATGGCGCAACCAGGGCGCAACTAGGGTGCAAGTAGGGCGTAAGTAGGGCGTATGTAGGGTGCAACCAGGGCGTAACTATGACGCATCTAGGGTGCAAGTAGGATGCAAGTAAGACGCAAGTAGGAGGCAACTAGGGCGCAACTACAGCACAACTAGGATGTAAGTAGGGCGCAAGTAGGGTGCAACCAGGACGCAAGTAGGGTGCAAATAGGGAGCAAGTAGGGAGCAAGTACGGCGCAACTAGGGCGTAACAAGGCTGCAAGTAGGACGCAAGTAGGGCCCAAGTAGGACGCAACAATTGATTTTGTTTCTTTTTCTCTTTGTAATTCTTCTTTTTATTTAACTTTTATTAAGTTTGCTGTATTTTATCAATTATTATCATAAAAGAAAAGTATCAGTAGGGTGCAAATAGGGTGCAAGTAGGGCACAACTAGGGCGTAACTAGGCACAACTAGGGTGAAAGTAGGGTGCAAGTAGGGCGCAAGTAGGGTGAAACTAGGGCGCGACTAGGGTACAACTAGGGCGTAACTAGGGCGCAACTAGGACGCAAGTAGGGCACAAATAGGGCGCAAGTGGGGCGAAACTAGGGCGACACTAGGGTGCAACGAGGGTGCAAGTAGGGTACAATTAGGGCGTAAGTACAGCGCAACTAGAACGCAACTAGGGCGTTACTAAGGCGCAAGTAGGGTGCATTTAGGATACAACTAGGGTGTAACTAGGGTGCAACTAGGGTATAACTAGGGTGCAAGTAGGGTGCAAGTAGGACGCAACTAGGTTGCAACTAGGGCGCAAGTAGGGTGCAAGTAGGGTGCAAGTAGGGCGCAACTAGGGTGCAACTAGGGCGCAACTAGGGCACAAGTAGGATGCAACAAGGGTGTAAGTAGGGCGCAACTAGGGCCCAAGTAGGGCGCAACAAGGGCGCAACTAGAACGTAACTAGTGCCCAACTGAGGTGCAACTTGGACGCAAGCCGGGCGCAATTAGGGCGCAAGTAGGATGCAACTAGGGCACAAGTAGGACACAAGTAGGACACAAGTAGGGTGCAACTAGGGCATAGCTAGTGCCCCAACTGAGACGCAAGTAGGACGTAACTAGGACCAAGTAGGGCAAAGGTGCAAGTAGGACGCAACTAGGGCGCAACTAGGGTTAAAGGCGCAACTAGGGTCCAAGTAGGGCGCAACTAGGGCGCAACTAGGGCGCAGCTAGTATCCAACTGAGGCGCAACTAGGGCGCAACTAGGGCACAAGTAGGGCGCGAGTCGGGCGCAAGTAGGGTGCAACTAGGGCGCAGCTAGGGCACAACTAGGGTGCAACTAGGGCGCAAGTAGGGTGCAAGTAGGGGGCAAGTAGGGCGTAACTAGGGCACAACTAGGGTGCAAATAGGGACCAAGTAGGATGCAAGTAGGGCACAACTAGGGCGCAACTAGGGCGTAACTAGGATGCAAGTAGGGCACATGTAGGGTGCAACTGGGACGCAACTAGGGCGCAATTAGGACACAACCAGGGCACACTTAGGACGCAACAAGGGCGCAACTAGGACGTAGCTAGTGTCCAAATGAGGTGCAACTAGGGTGCAACTAGGGCGCAAGTGGGGCTCAACTAGGGAGCAAGTAGGACGCAACTAGGGTGCAAGTAGGACGCATGTAGGACGTAAGTAGGGCAGAACTAGGACGCAACTAGGACGCAACTAGGGCGCAGGTAGGGAGCAAGTACGGCGCAACTACGGTACAATAATGGTGCAACTAGGGCGCAACTGTCAGGTTGAGATCCGCGTGGTACGGTCCCGACATTTGTCTGATCGCCTCTAGTGGTTCACGTCTACTGTTTTGGGTGAATCTGAGACTGAGCGTGAGCTTTCTGGTCGCCTCACGCTGTGTGAGCAGAAATTTAGAGACAGTCAGTTTGTGAAGGGAATAACTTCGTTTTGCGTCAGTTTTTGAGCATAGACATGATCATAACATTTATAGGGCTAGTCATGATCTTTCAAACGCACTAAATCGCGCGCAATTTGGCAAAGCATAGCTCAAGTTATGCTTGACGAAGCGCAGGTCTCACCCACCACAGAAGCCTGACGCCGCCACTCGCCGTGGCGCCTTCGTTCACGTGCGAAGCGCCTTTCCGCGGGCGCAAGTCCCATTGCACATGGTGTGGGGGTCCCCTGCACTGTTTCCATGCACCCTACCCACTTTTGGGTCGTGTTTGGTGATGGGGTGTGACGAGGTTCGAAACCTGTCCGTGGACCTGCAGTCAGAATTTTGACTAAGTCCCCGAGTAACAAAACGTACTGCTGAGTTTCGGACGCCGAGCCAGAGTTTTGGCTAAGTCCCTCAGTAACCTGCACTACTGGATCCNGGATCATCCACCGGACGCCTCGGCAGGCCTATCGGAGCATTTTCTCCAGATGGTATTTTTGTTACTCGGTCCGGTCGATTATCGACCGGATTTCGAGTTGCAGCCGGCTCCCAGAGCCGCTGCGCATACCCCAACTTTGGAAAGCCATATCTCCCTCGATACTTGTCCGATTCCAGCGAAACAACTTCCACCGGATTCAGCGACTCGTCACATTTTAGGGGCAATCATCCATTATAGGATCCGAGCAATTGTCGAGTCGCCAGATCCGCCGGAGCAGAGTTTCCATTTTCTGGCGGCTCGTCAGCACCTCCCGGCGCCGCACTTGGGCATGCGGAGGGGCAATTTTTCAACATTCTCCCCCTTGCACCTTCCATGCCCGCTGCTCCTGCTTTCTCTCACTCATCTTCCGCTGCGCCCTCCAGCCCATCATAGCTGGTCATCCCAAGTCCGGTCATGCTCATCGCGTGCCGGTCTGCGGGTTGCGCTTTGGTCAAGCAATCCGCAAGCATGCTGTGCGTGCTGCAGTGCTGCAGCACCACCTGCCCCTTCTTGACCATGTCCCGTGCGTAGTGATAACGCACATCAATGTGCTTTGTCCTCCTATGCTGCGTCGGGTTGTTGGTCAACGAGATGGAGCCGGTGTTGTCCTCGTGCACCACCGTAGGCTCCAGCTGCGGCACACCCAGCTCTGCCAGCAACGTGCGGAACCACACCGCCCCCTTGACCGCCTCGGCCAGCGCAATGTACTCAGCTTCCACTGTGGAGGTGGCGACGCAGTCCTGCTTCCTGCTTCACCACGAGACCACTGCACCAGCGAGGAAGAACATGTGGTCGGATGTGGACTTCCGCTTGTCCACATCGCCAGCGTAGTCTGCATCCGTGTAGCAGACCAGACGCAAAGGGTCCGTCCGCCCTTTGCCCTCGAACCTCAGGCGTGCGTGCCGCGTCGCCTGCAGGTAGCGGAGGATGCGCTTGACCGCTTGCCAGTGTAGTGGCCCTGGGTCGGCCACGTACCTGCTCACTTGGCCCACCGCGTAGGCCAGGTCCGGTCGAGTCGCCACCATGGTGTACATGAGGCTGCCCACCGCCGATTGGTAGGGCACCCCTGTCATATCCTCCAGTTCTTCTTTTGTTTGCGGTGCCATTGCCGCACTTCGTTCACAGGTCGTGGAGACAGGACTGCACACTAGTTTGCAGTCCTCCATGTCGTACCGCTTCAGCACCTCAGCCACGTATTTGGCCTGCCCCAGCTCAAGCGTGCGCGCCCTCCGGTTCCGCGTAATGCTCACCCCGAGGTAGAACTCCAGCTTCCCCATGTCCGACATCTGGAACCTACTGCTCAGCTGCTCTTTTAGCTGCTGTAGGCTCGGCAGGTCTGAGGAGCACAAGATCAGATTGTCCATGTAGAGTACGATAATTTGATGGAGCTTCTTGTTGCGCCACACGTACACACTGTGATCTGCCTCACAGCGCTTGAAGCCGAGTTGTGCCATGAAGCTGTCCATCTGTTGGTACCAGCAACGGGGCGATTGTTTTAGCCCGTACAAGGACTTCCGCAGCTTGCACACCTTGCCCTCCGGCGCCTCGACCCCCTCCGGCACCTCCATGTAGATTTCCTTGTCGATGATGCCATTGAGGAAGGCCGTCTTTACGTCCATTTGGTGGAGCTCCATGTCCTTCGCAGCTGCCACCGCAAGGATCACTCGGATGCTTGTGAACTTGGCGACGGGGGAAAACGTCTCATCGTAGTGCTTGCCCTTACGCTGTGCGTACCCCTTTGCCACGAGTCACGCGTTGTACTTGTCAACCACTCCTTCCTTTGTGAAATTGGTCTTGAAGACCCACTTGGAGCCGATGACCTTGGCGTCTTTCGGCCTGTTAACAAGCTGCCATGTGTCGTTTTCTACAATGGACGCCAACTCCGACTTGATGGCAGCGTCCCACTGCTTTCCGTCGGGCCGTGCAAGCACCTCTTGCACGGTCGTCAGCTCCGTTGATGCAGCCAGCATGCACCGTGTCATACCAATCCATCGACCGGTGCCTGCGTCAAAACGCTTCCCCGCTCGCCGCTGCCTCCCGCTGCGGCGCGGCAATTTTGGCAGCGTCTCGTCGCTCTGGTGCGATCTTTCCGACTCAGCCCGCTCCAGTGAATCATCGACCGGACGGCTTCCCGAGGATTCTTCCCGCTCCGGTGAACCATCTACCGGACGGGCGGCGCGTCCGGAGGACTTTTCTCCGACGCTCGACGCGAACTCAGCCGGGAGTGCGCGCCTCGGCACCCGCGGTGCCTCCTTGGACGGATCATTCCGCCGGATCTCCAGCCCATCTGCATCGTCGTTGGTGTCCTCCGCGTCGGCTGCTGCACCTGCTACACCGCCGCGCTCCAACGCCGCATCATCGACCTCCGCGTCCGCCGGCTCCTCCTCGTAGTGAAGAAGCTGGAACCACTACCCCTGTTTTGGAGTGTTCCCGACGCTCATGTCGTTGCTGCTGCTGCTGAAGCTTTGCTGCTCGTTGAACTCGACGTCACGGCTGCCGATGATTTCTTGTGTGCGTGGGTCCCAGAGTCGGTACGCTTTTTGCGCGCTCTTATAGCCGAGGAACAAGCACGGCTTCACCCGCGGTTCTAGCTTGCTGTCGCGTCGTTGCGCTGCCTGCACCATCGCGTGCGCCTTGCACCCGAACACCTTCAGGTGCACCACGTTTGGCTTGTGCCCGCTCAAAACCTCCTGCGCCATCTTCCAGCCGCCCTTACCCTTCAGCACCGCTGTTGGGGTGAGGTTGATGGTGCAGCTCGTTGTACGCACAACCTCTGCCCAGAAACCTCGCGGCAGCCCCTCATCCACAAGCATGGTCCGCACCATGTTGAGCAGCTTCTGGTTCGCCCGCTCCGCCACTCTGTTGGACTGTGGCGAGTACGGCGTAGTGGGTTCCCACTTGATGCCCTGCTGCTTCATCCACCCGCTGCAGCCCACGTACTCTCCGCCATTGTCGCTGCGTAGCGCTCTGACCTTCCGGCCAGTCTGCCTTTCTACCGCTGCTACGTACTCCTTTAGCCGGTCCAGGACCTCGCCTTTCCACTTCGTGAAGTACACGTTGAGGTTCCTGCTGCAATCGTCAATGAAGGTGACAAAGTATCTGAAGCCGCCATTTGACGGCGTTTTGAATGGTCCGCACATGTCGCTGTGCACGACCTCCAGTAGGTCCTTTGCGCGAGCCGCATTCTCGTTGAACGGCTTGCGCCGCGCCTTGCCCAAAATGCAAGGCTCACACTTTTTGTGCGCTGCTGCATCTGCTGCCGCGTCTGCACCGTCGATGACGAGGCCGCGCACCATGTCGCGCTTCGCCATCTCCTTAACGGTTGCGGGCACCGAATGCCCCAACCGTCGGTGCCAGAGCTCCAGATCAGTGCTTCCTCCCTTGGCCATGTTGACGACGCGCTCCTGCGAATCTGCTGCGTCGGATGCCGCGGGGACCACCTTGGTCTCAACAATGTAGAGACCGCCCTCGCGCTTTGCCTCCAGCAGGACCTCGCCATCACCGTCGATACGCACCACTAAGCCTTTCCTGTGGAAGAGCACCTCATACCCCTTTTCCGTCAAGCGGCAGACACTCAGGATGTCAGCCAGGCCGGGGACTTGCTGCACATCACGGATTGTGCACAGCTCCTTCTTACCACCCACCATGACTTCCACCTCCACGTCGCCTTGGCCGGCCGCCGGCTCGACTTTGTCGTTCACGACCACCATTGACTTGGAGGACATCTCGTAGGTGACGAACCCCACCTTCTCGACTTGGGTGTGCTCCTCGGCCCTGGAATCCAGGCACCGCCTGTTGGCCTTCTTAAGGAAGTGATTCTTGTTGCCGTTGAGGAGCGACCGGCCCTTGCTGTTTTTGCTGCCGGTTTTGCCTCCTCCGAGCACTCACGGGCCCAATGGCCCTCCTTGCCGCAATTGCGGCACACACCTTTCTTGGCGCCCTTCTTGTCGCCGCCCTATCCGCCACTTCCTCGGCTCCCGCTTCTGCCACCACGCGTTTTGGTGACGAGAGCCGATGAGGAAGACGAGGAGTCCCCGTCGTTGCGCCTCGTTGCGGATGTACTCTGCGACCGCGCCATAGGTGAGCTTGTCCTCCGACCATCCTCAAAGGACGGTGATGAGTGGGCCCCAACTGTCAGGTAGGGCCATGAGGAGGGCCATCGCCTGCAGCTGCGTGTCGAGCTTCCACCCCACGTCATTGCATTGCAAGGCGAGCGACTCGATCTGCTGCATGGCGGATGTAACGAGCTGAGTCTCCAGCTCCTGCTCTGAAGTCATCGTCGGAGTTCGCAGAATGGCGTTCTCAGTCCGCGTCAGGGGTTTACCCCCTTCGCAAGACTGAGGGGCAATCGTCATCACTGACCCAGAGCAGGGAGACTCAAATATTTCGAGTCTCCGGAGGCCCATTTCCGTTTTTAACCAAACCCCTGGTTTTGGGACCCAAACCGGGGGTTTTTACGTCAAACTCGTGTCTTCACACGAGTTATTTCGTTCGTTTTATGTCAAAGTTCGTCGTAAACAAACTTCGATTCACGTTTTGTCGTTCTGGCGCGAAATCATTGTGTGTGAGGCACGCTGGCGATTTTGCGCCAGTCATTTCGTCCTCACCCTCGCTCCCCCTATCCCTCGTCCTCTCTTGCTCGTTTGCAAGGAGGGCGAGGGGGGGGCGAGGGCACGAGGCCACGAGGCCTCGCCCTCGGGGCCCTCGTGGCCTCTCAGCCGCTGATCGGGCTGAGGCCGCGATCGGCGGCTGGTGGCTGGCCGGCCGGTGGCCGGCCGGTCACTTGGCCGGCCGCCGGCCGTCCAGCCGGCCGGCAGCGAGCTGGCCGGCGACCAGCGAGGTGCTGGCCGCCGGCCAGCCCTCGTTGACGCGAGGGTCGGTGCGCAACCACCCCTCGCTTCAGCGAGGTGGGAGGGCCGAACCGGCCTTCCCGCTACATTCCTCCCCACTTATTATGAACCGTCCCGGTTCATGAACAACAAGAACAACAAGTCAGTGAGTCATCAACATTGTGAAAGAAAATGAATAATTTCAATCACCAGCTAAACATGAACACGTGCATGGTACTTAGACCTAAGCTGCAGCTTGTAGGTCAGCACGGCTAGCGGCCTCCCCCCTTTAGGCTGGAGCGTCCGCACGACAACCATGTTGGGCGTCCCCAACCTCCTATGGTCGCTGTCCATGAATGTTGCCCTGTGGGAATGTTGTTCACTTTTCCCNAATCACCAGCTAAACATGAACACGTGCATGGTACTTAGACCTAAGCTGCAGCTTGTAGGTCAGCACGGCTAGCGGCCTCCCCCCTTTAGGCTGGAGCGTCCGCACGACAACCATGTTGGGCGTCCCCAACCTCCTATGGTCGCTTTCCATGAATGCTGCCCAGTGGGAATGTTGTTCACTTTTCCCGCGTTCAGGTGGTACCTCGTGCCACGCGTCGATCTGTGCGAGCTACAAGCTCGCTCTAGTACTCGTTGACCACCCCTGTGGGCAACCGAGATTCGGGCTCCCATGAATTATGTTCAGGTCCACAACCGGCCCAATGAACGAGGTACTCCCTGACAACGCGCGACCGAAGAGTACGCTCTCGGTGCTGAAGTAGGCGAAGGACCTCATATTGGCCGTCGGCAGCCAGGACTGGTGGCGGTGGCTGAACGGTTCCTTCTACCGTGTATGGAGCCAACAGGCTCACATGAAAAACGTCATGTATCTTCATACTCGGCGGAAGTAGCAATCGGTATGCCACTGGCCCGATGCGTGCCACAATGGGAAACAGCCCAATCCACTTCGCTAGAAGTTTTCTGTCCCCTGGTGACTTCAGCCGAAGGTTTTTTGTGCTAAGCAGCACTTTGTCACCGATGTCAAACGAGACCTCCCGGCGACCTTTGTCGGCATATGTCTTTTGTCGCTGCCGAGCTGCTTGAAGGTGTCCCTTCGCCTCCTGTAACAAGGAGTCGATGCGCTCGGCAAAGGCTTGAGTGGAAGGAACCTGCCCTCCTGTACTCCCACTCTTCACCAATGAAGAGGGTACCACTAGATGCCGACCACTGTTCAACACAAACGGTGTGAACTGTGTGGACTCGTTCACCGAGTTGTTCACCGCAAACTCTGCCGGTGCTAGGAATTTGTCCCAATCATGCATGGCAGGGTCCACGTACATGCGGAGCATCTGTTCCAGAGTGCGATTCATGCGCTCTGTTTGTCCATCCGTTTAAGGGTGAAACGTTGTCGACATTTGCGACTCGCTGCCGAAGTACTCGTGTATTTTTTGCCAGTACTTACTAGCAAATTTTTGATCTTGATCGGAGATAATGCGCAACGGCAAGCCGTGGTACTTTACGACACCCTCAAAGAAGAGACGAGCGGTCTCCTCTGCGTTCACATCAGTGGTTGTAGGAATGAAGTGTGTCATCTTCGTCAAAAGATCCACAACCACTAATATTGCATCATGGCCACGGGCCGTGTCCGGAAGACCAGTAATGAAGTCCATGCTGACGCACTCCCATGGAGTCCCAGGAATGGGAAGCTGCTGGAGGAGTCCAGCAGGCTTCTTGTTACTAGCCTTATTCCGAAGACATGGGTCGCATGTCATGCAATACTTACGGACATCGACACTCCACCCTGGCCACCAATAGTGGTCCGAGAGTGCCTGTCCGGTCTTTCGGGGTCCCACGTGACATGCGACCGGCGGGTCGTGGAACTGGGAGATAACCTTTGCTTGAAGGTCTCCCGAGTTTGGCACAACAACTTGTTCTCCGTGCCAGAAGATTCCTGCGGCCTCCACCAAGCCGTGCTTGTTCAGATTTTGAGAGTCTTGAAACCAAGAATCCACACAGTATCCCATCCGGATCCTGTTTACAAATCCGTTGTAATGGATAATCTCTCGTGGTGGTTGACGCAGAGGTGCAGGGGAATCTGGTGGTTGTACGGTTGCTGTTGCAATGGCCATAAAACACCCACTGACCTCGGTGGTTGCTTTAATTTCCACAGGCTGTTGGCTTAGTGGATCGGCCACATTGATGCGTCCTGGCCGATATTCCCATGTGAACGAGAATCAACTCAGGTATTCGCTCCAACGCGCCTGTCGTCTTGACAGGTTCGGTTGCGTTTGGAAAAACACCAATGGATTATGGTCGGTCACGGCCGTCACACCCCCTTCAGAATCCTCAAGGTAGTAACGCCACATCTTGAAAGCATGTACTAACGCAAGGAGCTCTTGATCCCCAGTCGTGTACCGCATTTCCACGGGTATGAGCTTCCGACTCTCATACGCAACTGGGTGACCGTTCTGCATGAGGACGGCTCCAAGTCCAACTACCGACGCATCACATCAAACCTCCCATGGTTGCGATGGATCCGGAAGAGCTAGGACGGGCACCGTGGAGAGAAGCTCTTTGACTTTGAGAAAAGCGTTCTCGCAATCAGATGTCCATTCCCAACGCACGTCTTTTCGCGTGAGCCTGGTTAGTGGTGCTACCAGGGTCGAATACCCTTGCATAAACTGTCGAAAGTAGTTTGCAAGGCCGAGGAAAGACCGAATCTGCCCAACATTTTCAGAGCGTGGCCAGTCCACAATGGCTTGGACTTTTCGTGGGTCGACGCGGATGCCGTCCTTGTCGACGATGTGTCCAAGGTACTCGAGCTCATCTATTGCAAACTTGCACTTGCTCACTTTCGCATAGAACTTCTGTTCCCGAAGGATTGTGAGAACTTCGCGCAGATGTTCTATGTGCTCTCCCATGGATTTGGAGAAAACCAGGATGTCATCCAGGTAAACCAAGACAAACTGCCCGAGATGCTTGGCGAACGTTCGGTTCATTTCTCCTTGGAAGGTTGCCAGGACATTTGTAAGCCCGAAGCTTAATACTCGGAACTGATAGTGTCCCATGTGCGTTCGAAACGCGGTTTTGGGCACATCCTCTTCCGTGATGCAGATTTGATGGTACCCTTGAGACAAATCCAAGGACAAAAATACTTTTGCGCCTTGGAGTTGGTCAAAAAGGTCCTCAATCCGCGGTGAGGGGAATCGATTTTTCACCGTCAGCTTGTTCAACGCCCGGTAATCCACGCACATGCGTAAACCACCGTCTTTTCTGTTCACAAAAAGGATCGGCGCACCGTACGGCGAGCTACTTGGCTCGATCCATCCTTTTGCAAGGTACTCTTTGATTTGGCGTTCGACCTCTCACCTTTCTGCTGGACTAAGGCAATACATGGGTCTGAACGGAGGAGTCGCCTCCGGCTGCAGCGGAATCGTGTGGCCCATGTGTCTTTCTGGTGGAAGCCGAGCCGGTGGGTCTTGGAATACATCCGAGAATTCCGCCAATAGAGATCTGATCTCTTGTGGCGTGTCTTCCGTCACGTCGTCCTCCACTTTCTGCAGCTGAGCCAAGAAGCATCGACAACCTTGTCGAATACGTCTCTTGACCTGCATTGCAGACAAGCTGGCATGGACTTTGAGTCGGGTCGGTGATAGTTCCGTACTCGGAATCAACGTAAAGCGGTGTTTTCCTTTTCAGAGGATCAAACGCTTTGATTCAAAGCACATTAGAGCCTTGTTGTTACGGAGCCAGGGATCGCCTAACACCATGTCAAACGGGTCAAGAAGGTTGAGTCATTCACCGTGACACTCTGTGTGTACCCTTGGATACAATTTTTTTCTTTACAAGTACCGATCACGGGTACCGTACGGTTGTCGCCGACAACAACTGCGCCATTTGATGGCTCGTACTTCAGGCCAACCTGACGGGTAAAGCCAAGGCTAATAAAAGAGTCGTCCCCTCTAGTGTCAGCAAGTACGTTCACTGGAGCACCAGCTAGGTGTCCTTTGAACTGCATCGTCATGCTGCCTCCACTCTTCCGAGTGAACAGACTCGACGACGGTAAGCCGAGTTTGTGATAAACACAGAATCTGTACGACGCGCGTCGCAACTCCCATGATTCACCCACTCGAATCCACAACTTGTGGGCACGTGTGAATTCGACCACCACCTTCCAGTGTTCAAATTTCACTGGGTCGAAATCGTCGACTAAAGGTACTGCGAATGTGATTGAACTCATCGCTTTGAGGGCATTTGCCTCAATCACTGTGTTACACAACTCTTGCACAGTGGTTGGTGTCGCCACCACTAAGCAGGTTCGGTCATACATCTCGTCTGGTGATGCAAGATTTAGTGGGCAATGTCTATCAGTAAGTGCAGAATGCGGTTCAATGAGAGGGGAGAAAATAACAGAGAAATTTGAACTCGTCAAAGCCTCAAATTGTTTAACATCCTTGCCTGAAAACATGAACTTACACTCGTGATCCAGTTTTACCCCTGAGTGGTCCCCACTAACATCACTCAGGGGTGGGGAAAACCCGCCCCACGGCCCTGTCCGTTACCACGGCCGGGCCCATTGCCGCGACCGCGACCCTGTCCACGGCCTTGTCCGCGGCCTCCTCCTGCACCATCCCCACGAGGTGCTGCTACTGCAGCTAGCGTCGCGGCCTCTTGACCACCACCAGCAGCCTCAGGGCACTGAGCCCTAAAGTGGCCCGGCTGCATGCAGTTGTGGCAGAGCCCTTCGCGGAAGGCTGCGTTGCGACGCTCACGCGCCACCTGCAGCTCGTCATTCTCGCGGCTGCGCTTGTTGTTGGGACCCTTGTATCCACCAGCCTTCTTGGCTGGAGGGTTTGTAGGCTACTTGACCTTGGCCCCGCCTCGCTGTCCGGCTGACCCACCAGCCCCTGCATCGTCCACGCGCATGTCGCGCCCCTGATGTGCACGCGCGTTTGGCCGTGCATCAGAGTAGTGTTTCGGGCTCGCCAAATACACTTCGCTCATGTAGTCGCGCAACGCCCTCCAGCTCGTCCAAGCTTGGCCAGTGGCTGTCGTGGTGGTCTTGTCCTTCGGCTTCTCGTTGGTGCGACCATCACGCAAGTACTCAAGCAGCATGCACTCCGGGTACTTGAACGTCTGAGTTCCATCGCCCTCGGTGAAGCTTTCGGCTTCCTCCACGAGTGCGGTGAACTCGCTCAAGTAGGATTTGAGCGAGCTGCCCAGCTGCCTGAAGTCCTTGATCTTGTGGAAGGCGCGCTGCGCCTCCTCATGTTGGGTGCACTTCATGCGCATGATCGTGCAGAAAGTCTCCCACGGCATGGGCTGCCACTCGAGGTATGGCTGCTGTGCAGTCCACTCCTTGACCACGTGATTGAAGAGTTTGTCTTCAAGCCGCGTCGTGGCAAGGTCGCCCCACTGGCTGAGTGGAGCCTTGTGGACACGTAGAACGTGCTCCATGCGGTTCAGCCAGTCGGTCAACTTCATGCCCTTCCGGAAGATCTCCACACTGTGGAGGAAGGACGTGTTCATGACCGACCCCAAATTCGTCAAGGTAGGCAAGTCGTTGCTTCCCCCGGTAGTGGCATCCGCAGCTGCAGCACACTGCGCTTGCTGCTGCATCCGCACCTGGGTCACGCTCTGCAACGCCTTGTCGAGGTCATTGCATCGGCGGCTTGCCTCATGGGCGGGCAGGCGCTGCAGCTGGCGATCACGGTCAAGGTCCGTGATGCTGTGCCCGACGTGGGCCAGCAGGTTGGCGAACGCATAAATGAGCTCTGATGTCGTCAGAGCATCGGCGATAGCCTCCAGGGCCTCGCGTTGTCTGTGCACCCTTACCCACTACAAGAGGGTACGGTTCGCGTACACGCCTCCAAGGAGTCCCACCTTTTGGAGGAGACTGTCGTCGGCGACAACGCTCGAGTGGGTGCTGCCTTGCCCCATTGCGGCCGCATCGTAGGAAGGAGGGTCCGGCCCCATTCCTCCGAGTCGTGCCGTATCTCCACCACCGGTGGTGATCTTGAGTCGGCTTGCGGCTTCGGCAGCAAACTCCGCGAGCCTACGACAGTCATTGCGAATTGCCTTCGTGGCGACGTCGTCCGGCTCGCAGGAACTTCCCGTGTGGCTGCTTTCAACGCCCTTGCTGCTTTCGGCAGTCTCGCTGCCGTCGGCAGCTTCAGGCGATGCGGTGGGCGTCTTGCCCTTCTCGAGTAATCGGCTTGAGTTCGTCGCACGACGATGGCTATGGTCGCGATCCTCGTCGCCTTCGCCATCGTCGACGTCGTGCTCTTCGTCGGGGTATCCTCCCGGAAGATCCTCCTCCGTGGCATCGTCCGTCGCGTGGGGATCGCCCACGTGCACGTCGACGTGCTCGTCAACCACCCTTTTTGCCTCCGCACGCTGCTCGATATCGCCGAGGTTGGCGTTGGTTGCCTTCGGCGGTAGGGTTGCCCTTGGCGGTATGGTTGCCTTTGGGTTGACAACCGTGCTCGCGGCGGTGGCTCCCAAAACTTGGAGTCCGCCGAGAGCTCGTGGTGAGGCCGTCACCACCTTGCCCTTATTGGTCCTAGACGGTCCGGCACTTACCATCTCGTCGCTCGTGCAACTAGCACGTGAAGACCGTTGTGAGGATCACCCCACTACTTTAAGGAGGAATCGCCTCCTAAAGTCGCGCTCTCACGATCGGTGAGGCAATTATAACTTTAATCTCTACTTTTCTAGGCCGCCACGTCGGCACAAGGTTGTGGATTTTGGAACTAGACTTCCTAAGCCGTGACTCACGGCGATTGGCAAGCACTAGTACCTAGGAAAACAGAAATTTACAAGACAATAGAATAAGGAAGAAATGTGAGTGTCGCCCACAAAGCAAAAGCAAAGAGTGACAAGGAGAATTCTAACAATTCCTACCAAGTCTTCCACAGTGTTTCTTCTACTTCTTGTCTTCCTCTTGTCTTCTTGTCCTACTTGGTCTTCTCTTCACGATCCTTGACGCCTCTTGCGTTCTTGGGCGGCGTTTCCCTTGAGCCGGCGGCATTTCCCTTGAGCCGGCGGCGTTGGCGAGCCGTCAAAGATCTTCAAGGTGTCAATTTCCTTCCTCTAAGGGTGTTCTCAGGCCGTGAGAGTCCCTCAGCTTGGGAAGGGGCGCTGTCCCAATTTTTGGATGAAGGGATTTTGAAAGAGCCTTGAGAATGAGGAGGGTTTTGTGGTTTTAGAGGGTGGGAACTTCCCAACCCGCCCCACAAAAATCTTCCTAGCCTCCTGGAAGTGAAGAGAGGCTGGAAGGAAGAGTCTTCACAAAGTAGAGCGTTTTTCAAGCTCTCTAACGCACTTTACGGCGCTTCAATCCGTGAAGTGTAGACGCCGTAGTCCCTTCTGACGTTTCTGTTGCTGCTTGCAGCTGCCGGCGGCGTTTTATCTATGTCGTAGCCACCGTTTCCGTCGAACCCTTGGTCGCGAGGGTCATCTCGCTCTGAGAACCACTGTAACGGGCTGAGTCTCCAGCTCCTGCTCTGAAGTCATCGTCGGAGTTTGCAAAATGGCGTTCTCAGTCCGCATCACGGGTTCACCCCCTTCGCAAGACTGAGGGGCAATCGTCATCAACGACCCAGAGCAGGGAGACTCGAATATTTTGAGTCTCCGGAGGCCCATTTCTGTTTTTAACCAAACCCCTAGTTTTGGGACCCAAACCAGGGGTTTTTACCTCGAACTCGTGTGTTCGCACGAGTTGTTTTGTTTGCTTTATGTCGAAGTTCGTCGTAAACGAACTTCGATTCACGTTTTGTCGTTCTGGCGCAAAATAATCGCGTGCGAGGCACGCTGGCGATTTTGCGCCAGTCATTTTGTCCTCACCCTCGCTCCCCCTATCCCTCGTCCTCACTTGCTCATTTGCAAGGAGGGCGAGGGGGGTGCGAGGGCACAAGGCCACGAGGCCCTCGTGGCCTCTCAGCCGCCGATCAGGCTGAGGCCGCGATCGGCGGCTGGTGGCTGGCCGGCCGGTGGCCGGCCGGTCACTTGGCCGGCCGCCGGCCGTCCAGCCGGCCGGCAGCAAGCTGGCCGGCGGCCAGCGAAGTGCTGGCCGCCGGCCAGCCCTCGCTGACGCGATGGGTAGTGCGCAACCACCCCTCGCTTCAGCGAGGTGGGAGGGCCGAACCGGCCCTCCCGCTACAGCGGAGATGACATCGTCTCCCTCCTCGATTCTCACCGTGAGGAGTCGCTTCATCGCGAAGATTTTGTTCGCGAGTGACTTGGATTGGTGGATGGCACAGAGCCTTTGCCAAGCCTCGGCTGCCAGCTTGCAGCCTTGGAAGTAGCCCCACTGCGACTCGGTTGTCCCAGACACCAGAAGCATGAGCGCCTCCGTGTTCTTCTTTTCGAAGGCCTGCTTCACCGCGTCCGTAGCAGTCGCCTCTGTGAGCACCTCCTTTCCGAACATGACATCCAACAGCCCCTTATGCGAGAGATGCGGTTCAAACTGCCACCTCCATAGCCCGAAGCCCGGGCTGTCCGCATACTTCTGAATGGACTGCGTCTCCTTCTACGCCATGTGCGCAGCTACTACTCTGACGAGTTCTCAGAACTTCACGGCGACGTCCAAGATGACGATCCCGTGCGTTGCGGAAGACGTGAACGTTGGAGGCGTTCAGACCCGTGGGCCCATAACCCTTTTTCAGGTTGAGATCCGCGTGGTGCGGTCCCGACGTTTGTCTGATTGCTTCTAGTGGTTCACGTCTACTGTTTTGGGCAAATCTGAGACTGAGCGTAAGCTTTCTGGTCGCCTCACGCTATGTGAGCAGAAATTTAGAGGCAGTCAGTTTGTGAAGGGAATAACGTTATTTTGCATTAGTTTTTGAACATCAACATGATCATAACATTTATAGGTCTAGTCATGAGCTTTCCAACGCACACAACTGCGTGCAATTCGGCCAAGCGTAGCTCAAGTTATGCTTGCCGAAGCGCAGGTCTCACCCACTACAGAAGCCTGACGCCGCCACTCGCCGTGGCGCCTTCGTTCACATGCGAAGCACCTTTCCCAAGGCGCAGGTCCCATTGCACATGGTGTGGGGGTCCCCTGCACTGTTTCGACGCACCCTATCCAATTTTGGGTCCTGTTTGGTGATGGGGTGTGACGAGGTTCGAAACCTGTCTGTGGACCTGCAGTCAGAGTTTTGACTTCTGAGTTTCGGACGCCGAGCCAGATTTTTGGCTGTCCCTCAGTAACAACCTGCACTACTGGATCCGGTGGATGATCCACCGGATCAGGTGGATCATCCACCGGACGCCTCGGCAGGCCTATCGGAGAATTTTCTCCAGATGGTATTTTTGTTACTCGGTCCGGTCGATTATCGACCGGATTTCGAGTCGCAGCCGGCTCCCAGAGCCGCTGCGCATACCCCAACTTTGGAAAGCCATATCTCCCTCGATACTTTTC
>SZWC01005363.1:58750-85386 GCA_023375785.1 Penium margaritaceum | reverse complement strand
GAATTTTGACCAAGTCCCCGAGTAACAAAACGTACTACTGAGTTTCGGACGCCGAGCCAGATTTTTGGCTGTCCCTCAGTAACAACCTGCACTACTGGATCCGGTGGATGATCCACCGGATCAGGTGGATCATCCACCGGACGCCTCGGCAGGCCTATCGGAGAATTTTCTCCAGATGGTATTTTTGTTACTCGGTCCGGTCGATTATCGACCGGATTTCGAGTCGCAGCCGGCTCCCAGAGCCGCTGCGCATACCCCAACTTTGGAAAGCCATATCTCCCTCGATACTTTTCGGATTCCGGCGAAACAACTTTCACCGGATTCAACGACTCGTCAACTTTAAGGGGCAATCCTCCATTTTAGGATCCAAGCAAATGTCGAGTCGCCGGATCTTCCGGAGCGGAGTTTCCATTTTCTGGCGGCTTGTCAGCGCCTCCCGGCGCCGCACTTGGGCATGCGGAGGGGCATTTTTTCAACAGCAACTAGGGCGTATCTAGGGCGCAACTACGGCGTAGCTAGTTCCCAACCAAGATGCAACTAGCGCGTAACTTGGGCGCAAGTAGGACGTAAGTAGGGCACAAGGAGGACGCAACTAGGGCACAACTAGGGCGCAACTAGGGCACAACTAGGGTGTCGCTAGTGTCCAACTAAGGCACAACTAGGACACAACTAGGGCACAAGTAGGACGCAACTAGGGCGCAAGTAGGGCACAACTAGGATGCAAATAGGGCGTTACTAGGATGCAACTAGGTTGCAACTAGGGCATAGCTAGTGCCCAACTGAGGCACAACTAGGACGCAACTAGGGTGCAAGTAGGACGCAACAAGGGCGTGACTAGGACACAACTAGGACGTGACTAAGGCGCAAGTAGGGCGCAAGTAGGGTGCAAGTATGACGCATGTAGGACGCAACTAGGGTGCAACTAGGACGCAAGTAGGGCAAAAATAGGGTACAAGAATGGCGCAACTAGGTTGTAACTAGGGCGTAACTAGGACGCAAGTAGGGCCCACGTAGGGTGCAAGTAGGATGCAACTAGGACGTAACTAGGGCACAACTAGGGCACAAGTAGGACACAACTAGGGTGCAACTAGGGCATAACTAGGGCGCAACTAGGGCGTAGCTAGTACCCAACAGAGGCGCAACTAGGGCGCAAGTAGGACGCAACTAGGGCGGAACTAGGACGCAAGTAGGGCGCAAGTAGGGTGCATCTATGGTGCAACTAGGGCGCAACTAGGGCACAAGTAGGGCGCCAGTAGGGCGCAAGTAGGGCGCAAGTAGGGCGCAACTAGGGTGCAACTAGGGCGCAAATAGGGCATATGTAGGGCGCAACTAGTGCACAACTAGGGCACAAAAGGCCAAACATTCGGGTGGACGAGTCTACCGTGTAGCTCCTTTCTTCTCCCAACCATGCTATTAATTGTGCTACGTGGATTCATTTAATTGTCTTGGGATTGCTCCAGTTTTCTTGGCCTTGCTCCAGTTGTCTTGAGATTGGCCCAGTTGTTTTGGCCTTCCTCCAGTTGTCTTGGACTTGCTCCAGTTGTCTTGGGCTTTCTGCAATTTTCTTGGCCTTGCTCCAGGAGTCTTGGGCTTACTCCAGTTGACTTGGGCTTGCTCCAGTTGTTTTAGCCTTGCTGCAATTATCTTTGGCTTGCTCCAAAATTGTTTGTCTTACTCTAGTCGTCTTTTGCTTGCTCCATTTGTATTAGCCTTGCTCTAGTTGTCTTGTGCTTGCACCAGGTGTCTTGGCCTTGCTCCAGTTGTCTTGGGCTTGCTCCAGTTGTCTTGGGCTTACTCCAATTGTCTTGGGCTTGCTCTAGTTGTCCTGGCCTTGTTCCAGTTTTCTTCGCCTTGCTCAAGTTGTCTTGGGCTTGCTCCAGTTGTCTTGGGCTACCTCCAGTTTTCTTGGCCTTGCTCAAGTTGTCTTGGGCTTGCTCCAGTTGTCTTGCCCTTGATCCAGTTGACTTGGACTTACTCCACTTGTCCTGGCCTTGCTGCAATTGTTTTGGGATTGTTTTAGTTGTCTTGGCCTTGCTCCAGTTGTCTTGGACTTGAAGCAGTTGACTTGGACTTGCTCCAGTTGTCTTGTTCTTGTTCCAGTTGTCTAGGTCTTGCTCCACTTGTCTTGACCCTGCTGCAGTTGTCTTGGCCTTGTTTCAGTTGTCTTGGGGTTCCTCCAGTTGTCTTGGGCTTGCTCCAGTTGTCTTTGGCTTGATCCAGTTGTCTTGGCCTTGCTCTAGTTGTCTTGGGCTTGCTCCAGTTGTCTCAGGCTTGCTCCAGTTGTCTTTGGCTTACTCCAGTTGTCTTGGTTTTTCTCTAGTTTTTTTGGGCTTGCTCAAGCTTTCTTGGGCTTTCTCCAGTTTTCTTGGACTTGCTCCTGTTATCTTTGACTTGCTCCAGTTGTCTTGGCCTTGCTACAGTTTTCTGGGCATGCTCCAGTTTTCTTGGGCTTGCTCCACTTCTCTTCGGCTTGCTCTGGTTGTCTTGGGCTTGCTCGAGTTGTCTTGGGCTTGCTTCAGTTGTCTTGGCCTTGCTCCAAATGCCTTGGACTTGCTCCACTTGTCTTGGGCTTGCTCCAGTAGTCTTGGGCTTGCTCCAGTCTTATTGTGCTTGCTCCTATTTTTTTGGGCTTGCTCGACTTGTCTTGGGCTTTCTCCAGTTGCCTTGGGTTTGCTCCAGTTGTCTTACGCTTGCTCCAGTTGTTTTGGCCTTCCTCCAGTTGTATTGGGCTTGCTCCAGTTGTCTTGGGCTTGCTTCAGTTTTCCTGGGATTTCTCCCGTTATCTTGGGCTTGCTCCAGTTGTCCTGGCCTTGCTCCAGTTGTCTTGATCTTGCTCCAGTTGTCTTGGGCTTGCTCTAGCTGTCTTGAGCTTGCTCCAGTTGTCTCAATTTGCCTTTGGCTAGCTCCACTTGTCTTAGACTTGCTCCAGGTGTCTTGGGCTTGCTCCCGTTATCTTGGACTTGCTCCAGTTGTCTTTGGCTTGCTTCAGTTGTCTTGGCCTTGCTCCAGTTGTCCTGGCCTTGCTCCAGTTGTCTTGATCATGCTCCAGTTGTCTTGGGCTTGCTCCAGTTGTCTTGAGCTTGCTCCAGTTGTCTTGATCTTGCTCCAGTTGTTTTGGCCTTGCTCTAGTTGTCTTGCGCTTGCTCCAGTTTTCTTCGGATAGCTCCAGTTGTCTTAGGCTTGCTTCAGGTGTCTTGGGCTTGCTCCAGTTGTATTGGGCTTGCTCCAGTTGTCTTGGGCTTGCTCCAGTTCATGGGCTTGCTCTAGTTGTCTTGGCCTTGATCCAGTTGTCGTAGACTTTCTTTAGCTGTCTTTGCCTTGCTCTGGTTGTTTTGGCCTTGCTCCAAATGTCGTGGACTTCCTCCAGGTGTGTTGGACTTGCTTTCGTTGTCTTGGACTTGATACACATGTCTTGGGCTAGCGCCAGTTGTCTTGACCTTGCTCAAGATGTCTTGGTTTTACTCCAGTTGTCTTCGGCTTGCTCCAGTTGTCTTGCGATCACTGAAGTTGTCTTGGCCTTGCTCTAGTTGTCTTGGGCTTGCTCCAGATGTCTTTGGTTTTATCCAGTTGTCTCGGGCTTGCTTCAGTTGTCTTGGGCTTGCTCTGGTTGCCTTTGGCTTGCTCTGGTTGTCTTGGCCTTGCTCCAGTTCTCTAGGGCTTGTCTTGGGCTTGCTCTTGTTTTGTTCGACTTGCTCCAGTTGTCTTGGACTTGCTCAAGTTGTCTTCGGCTTGCACCATTTGTCTTGGCCTTGCTCCAGTTGTCTTGGCCTTGCTCCAGATGTCTTGAGCTTGCTCCAGTTGTCTTGGCATTTCTCCAGTTGTCTTGGAATCGCTCCAGTTGTCTTGGAATTGCTCCAGCTGTTTTGGGCTTGCTCTTGTTGTCTTGGCCTTGCTCAAGTTGTCTTGTACCTGCTCCAGTTCACTTGGGCTTGCTCAAGTTGTCTTGGGCTTGCTCCAGTTCACTTGGGCTTGCTCAAGTTGTCTTGGGCTCTCTTCAGTTGCCTTGGACTTGCTCTAGCTATCTTGGCCTTGCTCCAGTTGTCCGTGCATGCTCCAGTTGTCTTGGGCTTGCTCCAATTCTATTGGGCTTGCTCTGGTTGTCTTGGGCTTGCCCCAGTTGTTTTGGGCTTGGTCCAGTTGTCTTTGCCTTGCTGCAGTTGCCTTGGCCTTGCTCCATTTGCCTTGGCCTAGCTCCACTTGCCTTAGACTTGCTCCAGGTGTCTTGGGCTTGCTCCAGATATCTTGGACTTGCTCCAGTTGTCTTGGGCTTGCTTCAGTTGTCTTTGCCTTGCTCCAGTTGTCCTGGCCTTGCTCCAATTGTCTTCAACTTTCTCCAGTTGTCTTGGGCTTGCTCCAGTTGTCTTCTGCTTGCTCCAGATGTCTTGAGCTTGCTCCAGTTGTTTTGGCCTTGCTCTAGTTGCCTTGCGCTTGCTCCTGTTGTCTTGGGATTGCTCCATTTTTCTTCGGCTTGCTTCAGGTGTCTTGGGCTTGCTCCAGTTGTATTGGGCTTGCTCCAGTTGTCTTGGGCTTGCTCCAGTTCATGGGCTTGCTCCAGTTGTATTGGCTTTGATCCAGGTGCCGTAGTCTTGCTCCAGATGTCTTGGTCTTGCTCCGATTGTCTTGGCCTTGCTCCAGTTGTCGTGAGCTTGCTCCAGTTGTCTTGAACTTGCTTTGGTTGTCTTGGACTTGATCCAGTTGTCTTGGGCTTGCTCTAGTTTTCTTGACCTTGCTCAAGATATCTTGGTTTTACTCCAGCTGTCTTCGGTTTGCTCCAGTTTTCTTGCAATCCCCTTAAGTTGTCTTGGCATTGCTCTATTTGTCTTGGGCTTGCTCCAGAGTTCTTGGGTTTTCTCCAGTTTTCTTGGGATTGCTTCAGTTTTCTTGGGCTTGCTCCGGTTGCCTTTGGCTTGCTCCGGTTGTCTTGTCCTTGCTCCAGTTCTCTAAGGTTCACTCCACTTGTCTTGGGCTTGCTCTTGTTGTCTTCGACTTGCTCTAGTTGTCTTGGACTTGCTCAAGTTGTCTTGGGCTTGCTCCATTTGTCTTGGCCTTGCTCCAATTGTCTTGGCCTTGCTCTAGATGTCTTGAGCTTGCTCCAGTTGTCTTGGCCTTTCTCCAGTTGTCTTGGACTTGCTCCAGTCATCTTGGAATTGCTCCAGCTGTTCTGGGCTTGCTCCTGTTGTCTTTGCCTTGCTAAAGTTGTCTTGGACTTGCTGCAAATCTTTTGGGCTTGCTCTAGTTGTCTTGGGCTTGCTCGAGTCGTCTTGGCCTTGCTCTAGATTTTTTGGCCTTGCTCAAGTTGTTTTGGGATCTCTCGAGTTGTCTTGGGCTTGGTCCAGTTGTCTTGGTCTTCCTCCTGTTGTCTTGGCCTTGCTTCAGTTGTCTTGGGAATGCTCCAGTTGTCTTGGCCTTGCTCTAGTTGTCTTGGGCTTGCTCGAGTGGTCTTGGGCTTGCTCCAGTTGTCTTGGACTTGCTCCAGATGCCTTGGCCTTGCTCCAGTTGTGTTGGGTTTGCTCCAGTTTTCTTACGCTTGATCCCGTTGTCATGGGCATGCTACAGTTGTCTTGGGCTTGCTCCAATTGTCTTGGCCTTGCTCCAGTAGTCTTGGTCTTCCTCCAGGTGTTTAGGGCTTGCTCAACTTGTCTTGGGCTTGCTCCAGTTGTCTCGGGCTTGCTCCAGTTTTCTTGGCCCTGCTCCTGTTGTCTTGGGCTTGCATTAGTTGTCTTGGGCTTGCTCCAGTTGTTTAGGGCTTTCCCCAGTTGTCTTCGACTTTTTCCAGATGTCTTGGCGTTGCTCCAGTTTTATTTGGCTTGCTCCAATTGTCTTGTGCTTGCTCCAGTTTTCTTGGTCTTTCTCCAGTTGTCTTTGGCTTGCTCCAGTTGTCTTGGGCTTGCTCCAGTTTTCTTGGGCTTGCTCCAGCTGTCTTGGACTTGCTCCAGTTGTCTTGGGCTTGCTCCAGTTTTCTTGGCCTTGCTCCAGTTTTTTTTTAGCTTGCTCCAGTTGTCTTTGGCTTGCTCCTGTTGTCTAGGGCTTGCTTCAGTTGTTTTGGGCTTGCTCCAGTTGTGTTGGGCTTGCTCCAGTTGTCTTGGGCTTGCTCCAACTGTCTTGGACTTGCTCCAGTTGTCTTGGGCTTGCTCCTATTGTCATCGGTTTGGTCCACTTGTTTTGGGCTTGCTCCAGTTGTCCTGGGCCTGCTCCAGTTGGCTTGGGTTTGTTCCAGTTGTCTTAAGCTTGCTCCAGTTTTCTTGGCCTTCCTCTAGTTGTCTTGGCCTTGCCCCAGTTGTCTTGGCCTTGCTCCAGTTATCTTGGGCTTGCTCCAGTTGTCTTGGCCTTGCTCCAGTTGTCTTGGGCTTGCTCCAGTTTTCTTAAGCTTGCTCCAGTTGTCTTGGGCTTGCTCCAGTTGTCTTGGACTTGCTATAATTCACGTGGGCTTGCTCCAGTTGTCTTGGCATTGCTCTAGTTGTCTTGGGCTTGCTCCAGTTGTCCTGGGCTTGCTCTTTTTGTCTTGGCCTTGTCCCAGTTGTCTTGGGCTTGCTGCAGCTGTCTTGGGCTACCTTAAGTTTTCTTTGCCTTCCTCCAGTTGTCTTGGGCTTGCTCCAATTGTCTTGGGCTTGCTCTAGTTGTTTTGGCCTGCCTTCTTTCGTCTTGGGCTTTCTCCAGTTGTCTTGGGCTTGCTCTAGTTGTCCTGACCTTGCTCCAGTTGTCTTTGGCTTGCTCCAGTTGTCTTGGGCTTGCTCCAGTTGTCTTGGGCTTGCTCCAGTTGTCTTTGCTTTGCTCCAGTTATCTTTGGCTTACTCCAGTTGTCTTGGGCTTGTTCCTTCTGTCGTGAACTTGCTTCAGATGTCCTGGCCTTGCTCCAGTTGTCTTGGGATTGCTTCAGTTTTCTTGCGATTGTTCCAGTTTCCTTGTCCGTGCTCCAGTTGTCTTGGACTTGCTTCAGTTGTCTTGGGCTTGCTCCAGTTTTCTTGGTCTTGCTCCAGTTGTCTTGGTATTGCTCCAGTTGTCTTGGGCTTACTCCAGTTGTCTTGGGTTTTCTCCACTTATCGTGGACTTACTCTAGTTGTATTAAGCTTACTCCATTTGTCTTGGGCTTGCTCCAGTAGTCTTGGGATTGCAAAATTTGTCTTGGGTTTGCTACAGTTGTCTTGGGCTTGCTCCAGTTGTCTTGACCTTGCTCCACTTTTCTTGAGATTGCTCCAGCTATCTTTGGCGTGCTCCTGTTGTCTTGGGCTTGCTGCAATTGTCACGGGCCCGCTCCAGTAGCTTTGGCTTGCTCAAGTTGTCTTGACCTTGCTCCAGTTGTCTTGGGCTTGCCCTGGTTGTCTTGGGCTTGCTCCAGTTGTGTTGGGCTTGCTCCAGTTTTCTTGGGCTTTCTCCAGTTGTCTTGGGCTTGCTCCAGTTGTCTTGGCCTCTCTCTAGTTGTCTTGGGCTTGCTGCAATTCTCTTGGGCTTGCTCCAGTTGTCTTGGGCTTGCTCCTGTTTTCATCGGTTTCTTCCAGTTGTCTTGGGCTTGCTCCTGTTCTCTTGAGCTTGCTTTTGTTGTCCTGGGCCTGCTGCAGTTGGCTTGGGTTTATTCCCATTGTCTTCGGCTCGCTCAAGTTGTCTTGGGCTTGCTCCAGTTGTCTTGGCCTTGCTCCAGTTGTCTTTGCCTTGCCCTAGTTGTCTTGGCCTTCCTCCAGCTGTCTTGGGCTTGCTCCAGCTGTCTTGGCCTTGCTCGAGTTGTATTGGGCTTGCTCCAGTTGTCTTAGGCTTGCTCCAGTTGTTTTGGGCTTGCTCCAGTTGTCTTGCGTTTGCTCCAGTTGTCTTGGACTTGCTCCAGTTGACGTGCGTTTGCTCCAATTGTCTTGGCCTTGCTCCAGTTTTCTTGGGCTTGCTCCAGTTGTCTTGGGCTAGCTCTTGTTGTCTTGGCCTTGCTCTTGTTGTCTTGGGCTTGCTCCAGTTGTCTTGGGCTAGCTCAAGTTGTCTTTGCCTTGCTCTTGTTGTCTTGGGCTTGCTCCAATTGTATTGGGCTTGCTCTAGTTGTCTTGACCTTGCTCCAGTTGTCTTTGGCTTGCTCCAGTTGTCTTGGGCTTGCTCCAGTTGTCTTGACCTTGCTCCAGTTGTTTTTGGCTTGCTCCAATTGCCTTGGGCTTGCTCCGGTTGTCTTGGGCTTGCTCCAGCTGTCTTGGCCTTGCTCCAGTTTTCTTGGGCTTGCTCTAGTTTTTCTGGGCATGTTCATGCTGTCTTGAACTTGCTTCAGTTGTCCTGGCCTTGGTCCAGTTGTCTTGGGATTGCTTCAGTTTTCTTGAAATTGTTCCAGTTTTATTGGCCTTGCTCTAGTTGTCTTGGACTTGCTCCAGTTGTCTTGGGCTTGCTCCAGTTTTCTTGGTTTTGCTCCGGTTGTCTTGGTTTTGCTCCAGTTGTGTCGGGCTCGCACCAGTTGTCTTGGGTTTTCTCCACTTGTCTTGGACTTACTCCAGTTGTCTTAAGCTTGCTCCATCTGTCTTGGGTTTTCTCTAGTTGACTTGGGCTTGCACTAGTTGTCTTGGGTTTGCTACAGTTGTCTTGGTCTTGGTCCAGTGTCTAGGACTTGCTCTAATTGTCTCTGCCTTACTCAAGTTGTCTTCGGCTTGCTCCAGATGTCTCGGGCTTGCTCCAGTTGTCTTGAGTTTGATCCTGTTGTCTTGGTCTTACTCTGGTCGTGTTGGCCTTGCTTCAGTTGTCTTGGGCTTGCTCTAATTGTCTTGGGCTTGCTCCAGTTGTCTTGGGCTTGCTCCAGTTGACTTGACCTTGCTTCAGTTGTCTTGGGCTTGCTTTAGTAGTCTTGGCCTTGCTCTAGTTGTTCTGGCCTTGCTCCAGTTGTTTTGGCCTTGCTTCAGTTGTCTTGGCCTTGCTCGAATTGTCTTGGCCTTGCTCCAGTTGTCTTGGACTTGCTCCAGTTCTCTTAGGCTTGCTCCAGTTGTATTTGGCTTGCTCCAGTGGTCTTGGCCTTGCTCCAGTTCTCTTGGGCTTGCTCCAGTGGTCTTGGCCTTGCTCGAGTTGTACTGGCCTTGCCCCAATTGTCTTGGGCTTGTTCCAGTCATCCTGGGCTTGCTCCAGCTGTCTTGGGCTTGCGCCAGTTGTCCGGGGTTTGCTCTAGTTGTTTTAAGCTAGCTCCAGTTGTCTTGGGATTGCTCCAGTTTTCTTGGGATTGCTCCAGTTCTCTTGGACTTGCTCCAGTTATCTTGGACTTGCTCCAGTTGCCTTGGCCTTGCTCCAATTGTCTTGGGAATGTTCCAGTGGTCTTGGGCCTGCTCCACTTATCTTGGGCTTGCTCCAGTTGTCTTGGGCTTGCTCCAGTTTATTTAGGCTTGCTCCAGTTGTCTTGGCCTTGCTCCAGTTGCCTTGGACTTGCTAAGGTTGTCTTGAGCTTGCTCCAGCATCATTGGGCTCGCTCCACTTCTTTTCGGCTTGCTCTAGTTGTCTTCCGCTTCCTCCAATTGTCTTCGACTTGCTCCAGCAGCCTCGGCCGTGCTCCAGTTGTCCTGGTCTTTCTCCAATTGTTTTGGGCTTGCTCCAGATGTCTTGGGCTTGGCCAAGTGCCTTGGCCCTGCTTCAGTCGCGTTGGTCTTGTTCCAGTTGTCTTCGCCTTGCTCCTGTTTTGGTCTTGCTCCAGTTGTTTTGGACCTGCTCCGGTTGTCTCGGGCTTGCTGCAGTTGTATTGGGCTTGCTCCAATTGTCTTGGGCTTGCTCCAGTTGTCATGGGATTGCTCCAGTTGTCTTGGCCTTGCTCCAGTTGCCTTGGACCTGCTCCAGTTGTCTTGGGCTAGCTCGCGTTTTCTTGGACTTGCTCCAGTTGTCTTGGGCTTGCTCCAGTTGTCTTCGGTTTCCTCAAGTTGTCTTGGGCATGCTTCAGTGGTCTTCGGCTTGCTCCAATTGTCTTGGGCTTGCTCCGGTTGTCTTGGCTTTGCTCCAGTTCTTTTGGACTTGGTTAACTTGTCTTGGTCTTGCTCCAGTTGTCTTTGTCTTGCACCAGTTGTCTCGGATTTGCTCCAGTTATCTCGGGCTTGCTCCGATTGTCTTATCCTTGCTCTAGTTGTCTTAACCTTGCTCCAGTTGTCTTGAGCTTGGTTCAGTTGTCTTGGGCTTGCTCCAGTTGTCTTGGGCTTGCTCCAGTTACTCGGCCTTGCTCTAGTTGTCTTTGCTTTACTCCAGTTGTATTGGCCTTGCTTCAGCTGTATTTGCCTTACTCCAGTTGTCTTTGCCTTACTCCAATTATCTCGGGCTTGCTCCAGAAGTCTTGGCCTTGCTCCAGTTGTCTTGGCGTTGCTCTATTTGTCTTGGCCTTGCTCCAGTTGCCTTGGGCTTGCTTCAGTTGTCTTACGCTTGCTCCAGAGATTTTGGCCTTGCTACAGATGTCGTGGGCTTGCTCGAATTGACTTGCCCTTGATCCAGTTGTTTTGGGCTTTCTCCAGTTGACTTCGGCTTGCTCCATATGTCTTGGGATTTCTCTAATTGTCTTGGTTTTGCTCTAGTTGTCTTGGCCTTGCCCAAGTTTTCTTGGACTTTCTCTAGTTGTCCTGGGCTTGTTCCAAATATCTTGGCCTTGCTCTAGTTGTCTTGGGCTTGCTCCAGTTGTCTTGGCCTTGCTCCAGTTTTCCTGGCCTTGCTCCAGTTGTCTTGGCCTTGCTCCAGTTGTCTTGGGCTTGCTCCAGTATTCCTTGTCTTGCTCCAGTCGTCTTGGGCTTCCTCCAGTTGCCTTGGCCTTGCTCCAGTTGTCTTGTGCTTGCACCAGTTGTCTTGGGCTTGCTCCAGTTGTCTTGGGCTTGCTCCAGTTTTCTTGGGCTTTCTCAACTTATCTTGGCCTTGCTCCAGTTGTCTTAACCTTGCTCCAGTTGTCTTGAGCTTGCTCCACTTTTCTTCGGCTTGCTCCAGTTGTCTTGGGCTTTCTCCTTTTGTCTTGGGCTTGCTCCAGATATATTGGTCTTGCTCCAGTTGTCTTGGGCTTGCTCCAGGTGTCTTTGGCTTGATGGAGTTCTCTTGGGCTTGCTCAAGTTATCTTGGGCTTGCTCCACTTGTCTTTGCCTTCCTTCAGTTGTCTTTGCATTGCTCCAGTTGTCTTGGCCTTGCTCGAGTTATCTTGGGCTTGCTCTTGTTGTCTTCGCCTTGCTCAAGTTGTCTTGGCCTTGCTCCCGTTGTCTTGGCCTTGCTTCAGTTGCCTTGGACTTGCTCCAGTTGTCTTGGGCTTGCTCCAGTTGTTTTTGGCCTTTCTCCAGTTGTCATGGGCTTGCTCCAGTTGTCTTCAGCTTTCTCCAGTTATCTTGAGCTTGCTCCAGTTGTCTTGGGCTTGCTCCAGCTGTCTTGGGCTTGCTCAAGTTGTCTTGGCCTTTCTTAAGTTGTCTTGGGCTTGCTCCAGTTGTCTTGGGCTTGCTCCAGTTGTGTTGGCCGTGCTCCAGTTGTCTTGGGCTTGCTCCAGTTGTCTTGGACGTGCTCCAGTTGTCTTGGGCATTCACCAATTGTCTTGAGCTTGCTCCACTTGTCTTGGGCCTGCTCCAGTGATCTTGGGCTTGCTCCTGTTGTCTTGGGCTTGTTCCATTTTTCTTGGCCGTGCTTCAGTTTTCTTTGGCTTGCTCCAATTGTATTGTCTTGCTCCAGTTGTCTTGGGCTTGCTCCAGTTGTATTGGGGTTGCTCCAGTTATCTTAGGCTTGCTCTAGTTTTCTTGGGCTTGCTCCAGTTGTCATGGTTTTGCTCCAGTTGTCTTGGCCTTGCGCTAATTGTCCTGGGCTTGCTCCACTTGTCTTGGGCTTGCTCAAGTTGTCTTCGGCTTACTCCAGTTGTCTTGGCTTTGCTCAAGTTGTTGTCTTGAGCTTGATCCAGTTGTCCTGGCCTTGTTCCAGTTGTTTTGGGCTTGTTTTAGTTTTCTTGGCCTTGCTCTAGTTGTCTTGGACTTGCTCCTGTTGTCTTGGCCTTGCTCCAGTTTTTTTGGGCTTGCTCCGGTTGTCTTGGACTTGGACTTGTCTTGGCCTTGCTCCAGTTGTCTTGGCCTTACTCCAGTCGTCTTGTGCTTGCTCTAGTATTTTTGGTCTTCCTCCAGTTGTCTTGGGCTTGCTCCAGTTGTCTTGGCCTTGCTCCAGTTGTCTTGTACTCGCACCACTTGTCTTGGGCTTGCTCCAGTTGTTCAAGGCTTGCTCCAGTTGTCTTGGCTTTGCTCCAGTTGTCTTGGCCTTGCTCCAGTTGTTTTGGGCTTGCTCCGGTTGTCTTGGCCTTGCTCGAATTGTATTGGCCTTGCCCCAATTGTCTTGGGCTTGCTCCAGTTGTCTTGGGCTTACTCCAATTGTCGTGGGTTTGCTTCGGTTGTTTTTAGCTTGCTCCAGTTGTCTTGGGATTGCTCCAGTTGTCTTGGACTTGCTCCACTTATCTTCGACTTGCTCCAGTTGTCTTGGCCTCGCTGCAGTTTTCTTGGGCATGCTCCAGTCGTCTTGGGCTTCCTCCACTTCTCTTGGGCTTGCTCCAGTTGTCTTGGGCTTGCTCCAGTTGTTTTGGTCTTGCTCCAGTTGTCTTGGCCTTGCTCCAGTTGTCTTGTACTCGCACCACTTGTCTTGGGCTTGCTCCAGTTGTTCAAGGCAGGCTCCAGTTGTCTTGGCTTTGCTCCAGTTGTCTTGGCCTTGCTCCAGTTGTCTTGGGCTTGCTCCAGTTGTCTTGGGCTTACTCCAATTGTCCTGGGTTTTCTTCGGTTGTTTTTAGCTTGCTCCAGTTGTCGTGGGATTGCTCCAGTTGTCTTGGACTTGCTCCACTTATCTTCGACTTGCTCCAGTTGTCTTGGCCTCGGTGCAGTTTTCTTGGGCATTCTCCAGTCGTCTTGGGCTTCCTCCACTTCTCTTGGGCTTGCTCCAGTTGTCTTGGGCTTGCTCTAGTTGTTTTGGGCTTGCTCCAGTTGTCTTGGCCTTGCTCATGTTTCCTTGGACTTGCTCCAGTTGTCTTGAGCTTTCTCCAGCAGCATTGGGCATGCTCCAGTCGTCTTGGACTTGCTCCACTTCTTTTGGGCTTGCTCTCGTTGTCTTCCGCTAGCTCAAGTTGTCTTGGACTTGCTCCAGCTGTCTTGGCCTTGCTCCCGTTGTCTTGGGCTTGCTCCAGTTGTCTTGTCCTTGCTCCAGTTGTCTTAACCTCGCTCCACTTGTCTTGAGCATGGTTCAGTTGTATTGAGCTTGCTCTAGTTGTCTTGGGCTTGCTCCAATTGTCTTGGCCTTGCTCCAGTTGTCTTGCCTTTGCTCCAGTTTTCTTGGCCTTGCTTCAGCTATCTTGGCCTTGCTCCAGTTGTCTTGGCCTTTCTCCAGTTATCTTGGGCTTGCTCCAGTTGTCTTGGCCTTGCTCCAGTTGTCTCCGCCTTGCTCTAGTTTTCTTGGCCTTGCTCCAGTTGCCTTGGGCTTGCTCCAGTTGTCCTTGGCTTGCTCCAGTGGTTTTGGCCTTGCTACAGATGTCGTGGGCTTGCTCTAATTTTCTTGCCCTTGATCCAGTTGTTTTGGGCTTTCTCCAGTTGTCTTGGGCTTGCTCCATATGTCTTGGCCTTGCTCTAGTTTTCTTGGGCTTGCTCCAGTTGTCTTGGCCTTTCTCGAGTTGTCTTGGGCTTGTTCTAGTTGTCTTGGGTTTTCTATAGCTGTCTTTAGCTTCTTCCAGATGTCTTCGCCTTGCTCCCGTTGTCTTGGATTTGCTCCACTTGTTTTGGCCTTGCTCCAGTTGGCTTGGGCTTGTTCCAGTTGTCTTACGCTTGCTGTAGTTGTCTTTTCCTTGCTCTAGTTTTCTTGGCCTTGCTCAAGTTTTCTTGGCCTTGCTCAAGATGTCTTGGCCCTGCTCCAGATGTCTAGGCCTTGCTCCCGATGTTTTGGGCTTGTTCCAGCTGTCTTGGCCTTGCTCCATTTGTCTTGGGCTTGCACCAGTTGTCTTGGCCTTGCTCCAGTTATCTTGGGCTTTCTCCACTTTTCTTGGGCTTGCTCTAGTTGTCATGGGCTTGCTTCAGTTGTCTTGCGCCCGCTCCAGTTTTCTTGACCTTGCTCCAGTTGTCTTGAGCTTGGTCCAGTTGTCTTGGCCTTTCTCCAGTTGTCCTTGCCTCGCTTCAGTTGTCTAGGCCTTGCCCCAGTTCTCTTGGGCTTGCTCCAGTTGTCTTGGGTTTGCTCCAGTTGTCTTGGCCTTGCTCCAGTTGTCTTGAACTTGCTCCAGTTGTCTTGAAATTGCTCCAGTTGTCTTGGGCTTGCTCCAGTTGTCTTAGGCTTGCTCCAGGTGACATGGACTTGCTCCAGTTTTCTAGGGCTTGCTCCTACTGTCTTGGGCTTGCTACAGAAATCTTGGGTTTATTCGAGATGGTTTGGCCTTGCTCCAGTTGCCTTAGATTTGCACCAGTTTTCTTAGACTTGCTCCAGTTTTCTTGGCCTTGCTTCAGTTGTCCTGGACTTGCTCCAGTTGTCTTGCCCTTTCTCCAGTTGTCTTGGACTTGCTCCAGTAGTATTTGGCTTGCTCGAGTTGTCTTGGCCTTGCTCCAGGTGACTTGAGCTTTCTCTAGTTGTTTTGGGTTTGCTCCAGTTGTCTTGGCCTTGCTCTAGTTTCTTTGGCTTGCTTCAATTGTCTTGGGCTTGCTCCAATTATCTTGGCCTTGCTCCACTTGTCATGTTCTTGTACCAGTTGTCTTGGGCTTGCTCCAGTTTCTTGGGCTTGTTCTTGTTGCCTTGGCCTTGCTCCAGTGGTCTTGGGCTTGCTCCAGTTGTCTTGGCCTTGCTCCAGTTGTCTTGGCATTGATCCAATTGTCTTGGGCTTGCTCTAGTTGTCTTGGCCTGGCTCCTGTTGTCTTGGGATTGCTCCAGTTGTCTTAGGCATGCTCCAGTTGTCTTGGGCTTGCTCCAGTTATCTTGGGCTTGCTCCAGTTGTCTTGGCCTTGCTACAGTACTCTTGGGCTTGCTCCAGTCGTCTTGGGCTTGCTCCAGTTCTCTTGGGCTTTCCCCAATTGTCCTGGGCTTGCTCCAGTTGTCTTGGGCTTGCTCCAGTTGTCTTGGGCTTGCTCCAGTTGTCTTGGCCTTGCTCGAATTGTCTTGGTCTTGCCCCAGTTGTCTTGGCCAGGCTCCAGCTATCTTGGGCTTGCTACAGTTGTCAATAGCTTGCTCAAGTTCTCTTGGGCTTGCTCCAATTGTGTTGGGCTTGCTCCAGTTGTCTTGGGCTTGCTCCAGTTCTCTTGGGCTTGCTCCAATTGTCCTGGGCTTGCTCCACTTGTCTTTGGATTGCTCCAGTTGTCTTGGAGTTGCTTGAGTTGTCTTGAGCCTTCTCAAGTTGTCTTGGACGTGCTCCAGTTCTCTTGGGCTTGCTCCACTTGTATTGGGCTTCCTCCACTTGTCTTGGGTTTGCTCCAGTAATCTTGGGCTTGCTCCAGTTGTCTTGGGCTTTCTCCAGTTGTCTTGGGCTTGCTCTAGTTGTCTTGGCCTGGCTCCAGTTGCATTAGTCTTGCTCCAGTTGTCTTGGGCTTTCTCTAGTTGTCTTGGCCTTGCTCCAGTTGTCTTCGACCGGATCCCGTTGTCATGGGCTTGCTCCAGTTGTCTTGTTGTTGATCCCGTTGTCTTGGGCTTGGGCCAGTTGTCTTGGCCTTTCTCGAGTTGTTTTGAGCCTGCTCCATTTGTCTTGGGCTTGCTCCATTTTTGTGGCCCTGCTCCAGTTGTCTTAGGCTTGATTCAGTTATCTTGGCCTTGCTCCAGTTGTCTTTGTCTTCCTCCAGTTGTTTGGGGCTCGCTACAGTTGTCTTGGGCTTGCTCCACTTGTGTATGGCTTGCTCGAGTTATCTTCGACTTGCTTCAGTTGTCTTGGCCTTGCTCCAGTTGTTTTGAGCTTGCTCCAGTTGTCTTGGACTTGGTCCAGTTTTCTTGTGCTTGCTCTAGTTGTCTTGGCCTTGCTCAACTTGTCTTGGCCCTGCTCCAGTTGCCTTGGCCCTGCTCTGGATGTCTAGGCCTTGCTCTAGATGTTTTGGGCTTGCTCCAGTTGTCTTGGCCTTGCTCCATTAGTCTTGGGCTTACTCCAGGTGTCTTGGCCTTGCTCCAATTATCTTGGGCTTGCTCCAGTTGTCTTGGGCTTGCTCTAGTTGTCTTGGGCTTGCTCCATTTGTTTTGGGATTGCTCTCGTTGTCTTGGGCATTCTTCAGTTGTCTAGGGACCGCTCCAGTTGTTTTGACCTTGCTCGAGTTGTCTTGAGCTTGCTCCATATGTCTTGGCCTTGCTCCGGTTGTCTTGGGCTTGGTCTAGTTGTCTTTGCCTTGCTCCAGTTGTCCTGGCCTCGCTCCAGTTGCCTTGGCTTTGCTCCAGTTGTCCTGGCCTCGCTCCAGTTGTCTTGGCTTTGCTTCAGTTGTCTTGGGCTTGGTCCAGTTGTCTTATCCTTGCTCCAGTTGTCTTGAACTTGCTCCAGTTGTCTTGACATTGCTCCAGTTCTCTTGGGCTTGCTCCAGTTGTCTTGGGCTTGCTCCACTTGTTTGGGCTTGCTCCAGCTGTCTTGGGCTTACTCCACTTATCTTGGTTTTGCTCCAGTTGTCTTGGCCTTGCTTTAGTTGCCTTAGTCTTGCTCCAGTTTTCTTGGTCTTGCTCCAGTTTTCTTGGCCTTGCTCCAGTTGTCCTAGACTTGCTCCGGTTGTCTTGGGCTTGCTCCAGTTTCTTAGGCTTGCTCCAGTTGTCTTGGGCTTGCTCCAGTTTCTTAGGCTTGCTCCAGTTTTCTTGTGCTTGCACCAGTTGTCTTGGGCTTGCTCCAACTTTCTTGGGCTTGCTACAGATGTCTTGGAATTGCTCCAGTTGTCTTGCACTTGCTCCAGTTGTCTTAGGCTTGCTCAAAGTTTCTTGGGCTTGCTCCAGTTGTCTTGGCCTTGCTCCAGTCGTCTTGGCCTTGGTCTAGTTATCTTGGCCTCGCTCCAGGTGTCTTGGCCTTGATCCAGTTGTCTTGGCCTTGCTCCAATTGTCTTGGCCTTCCTCCAGTTTTCTTACGCTTGCCCCAGTTGTCTTGGCCTTGCTCCAGGTAACTTGGGCGTGCTCAAGTTATCTTGGGCTTGCTTCAGATGTCTTGGCCTTTCTCCAGTTGTCTTTGTCTTGCTCCACATGTCTAGGACTTGCTCCACTTGTCTTGGGCTTGCTTCAGCTGTCTTGGCCTTGCTCCAGTTGTCTTTGCCTTGCACCAGTTGTCTTGTGCTTGCTCCAGTTGTCTTGGGCTTGCTCTAGTTGTCTTTGGCTTACTCCAGGTGTTTTAGGCTTTCTCCAGTTGTCTTGGCCATGCTCAAATTATCTTCGGCCTGATCCAGTTGTCGTGGGTTTGCTCCAGTTGTCTTGGGCTTGCTTCACTTGTCTTGGGCTTGCTGCAGATGTCTTGGGCTTGCTCTAGTTGTCTTGACCTTGCTCCAGTTGTCTTGAAATTGCTCCAGTTTTCTTCAGGCATGCTCTAGTAATCTCGGGCTTGTTCTAGTTGTCTTGGGCTTGCTCCAGTTGTCTTGGACTTTCTCCAGTTTTCTTGGGCTTGCTCCAGTTGTCTTGGCCTTGCTCCAGTTGTCTTCGTCTTGCTCTAGTTGTTTTAAGCTTGCTCCAAATGTCGTGGGCTTGCTCCAGGTCTCTTGGGCTTGCTCCAGTCCTCTTGGGCTTGCTCCTGTTGTCTTGGCCTTGCACCAGTTGTCTTGGGCTTGATCCAGTTGTCTTGACCTTGCTCTAGTTGTTTTAAACTTTCTCTAGTTGTCTTGGGCTTGCTCCAGTTGTCTTGGACTTGCTCCAGTTGTCTTTGGCTTGCTCCAGATGTCTTGGGCTTGCTCTAGTTGTCTTTGTCTTGCTCCAGTTGTCTTGGCCTTGCTTAAGATGCATTTTTATTGCTCTAATTGTCTTGGGTTTGCTCCAGTTGTCTTGGGTTTACTCCAGTTGTCTTGGCCTTGCTCCAGTTGTCTTGGAGTTGCTCCAGTTGTCTTTGCCTTGCTCCTGTTGTCTTGGACTTGCTCCAATTGTCTTGGGCTTGCTCCCGTTGTCTTGGCCTTGGTCCCGTTGTGTTTGGCTTGCTCCAGTTGTCTTAGGCTTGCTCCAGTTGTCTTGGCCTTGCTCCAGTTGTCTTGGTCTTCCTCCAGTTGTTTTGGGCTTGCTCCAGTTGTCTTGGGCTTGCTCGAATTGTCTTGGGCCTTCTCCAGTTGTCTTGGCCTTGCTTTAGTTGTCTTTGGCTTGCTCCAGTTGTCTTGGCCTTGCTCCAATTGTCTTGAACTTGCTCCAGTTGTTTTGGGGTTGCTTTAGTTGTCTTGGACTTGCTCCAGTTGTCTTGGTCTTGCTCCAGGTGTCTTGGCCCTGCTCCAGTTGACTTGGGCTTGCTCCAATAGTCTAGGGCTTGCTCCACTTGTCTAGGGCTTGCTCCACTTGTCTTGGACTAGCTCTAGTTGTCTTTGCCTTGATCCAGTTGTCTTGGGCTTGCTCCAGTTGTCTTGGTCTTGCTCTAGTTGTCTTGTGCTTGCTCTAGTTGTCTTGGCCTTGCTCCAGTTGTCTTGGCCTTGCTCCATTTGTCTTGGCCTTGCTTCAGATGTTTATGGCTTGCTCCAGTTGTCTTGGCTTTGCTCCAGTTGTCTTGGGCTTGCTCCAGTTGTCTTGGCCTTGCTCCAGTTGTCTTAGGCTTACTCTAGTTGTCTTGGGCTTGCTCATGTTGTATTGGCCTTGCTCCAAGTGTCTTGTACTTGCTCCAGTTGTCTTGGACTTGCTCCAGTTGTCTTTGGCTTGCTTCAGTTGTCTTGGGCCTGCTCCTGTTTTCTTCGGCTTGCTCAAGTTGTCTTGACCTTGCTGCAGTTGTCTTTGGCTTGCTATAGTTGTCTTGGGCTTGCTCCAGTTGTCTTGGTCTTGCTCTGGTTGTCCTGGGCTTGCTCCAGTTTTCTTGGGCTTGCTCCAGTTGTCTTGGGCTTGGTCCAGATGTCTTCGGCTTGATCCAGTTGTCTTGTTCTTGGTCCAGTTGTCATGGCCTTGCTCTAGTTGCATTTGTTTTGCTCCAGTTGTCTTGGGCTTGCTCCAGTAGTCTTGGCCTTGCTCAATTTGTCTTGGAGTTACTCCAGTTGTCGTTGCCTTATCCTATTGTCTTGGACTTGCTCAAGTTATCTTGGGCTTGCTCCAATTGTCTTGGCCTTGATCCCGTTGTCTTGGGCTTGCTCCAGTTGTCTTTGGCTTGCTCTAGTTGTCTTGGCCCTGCTCCAGTTTTCTTGGTCTTTCTCAAGTTGTATTGGTCTTGCTCCAGTTGTCTTGGGCTGGCTCCAATTGTCTTGGGCTTGCTCCAGTTGTCTTGGCCCTCCTCTAGTTGTCTTGGGCTTGCTCTAGTAGTCTTGGGCTTGGTCCAGATGTCTTCGGCTTGCTCCAGTTATCTTGGGCTTGCTCCAGTTGTCTAGGGCTTGCTCCAGTTGTCTTGGACTTGCTCCAGTTGTCTTGGCTTTGCTCCTGTTGTCTTGGGCTTGCTCCAGTTGTCTTGGGCTTGCTCGAGTTGTTTTGTGTTTGCTCTAGTTGTCTTGGTTTTTCTCCATTTCTCTTGGCCTTGCTCCAGTTGTCTTGGCCTTGCCCCAGATGTCTTAGCCTTGCTCCAGATTTTTTGTGCTTGCTCCAGTTGTCTTGGCCTTGCTCCAGTTGTCTTGGACTTGCTCCAGTTGTCTTGGCCTTGCTGCAGTTGTCTTAGACTTGCTCCAGTTGTCTTGGGCTGCTCTAGTTGTCTTGGGCTTGCTCCAGCTGTCTTAGCCTTGCTTCAATTGTCTCGGGCTTACTCCAGTTGTCTTGGGCTTGCTCCAGTTGTCTTGGGCTTGCTCCTGTTGTCTTGGGTTTTCTCCAGTTGTCATGGGCTCGCTCCAGTTGTCTTGGGCTTGCCCTAGCTGTCTTCGGCTTTCTCAAGTTTTCTTTACCTTGCTCCAGTTATCTTGGACTTGCTCCAGTTGTCTTGGGCTTGCTCCAGTTGTCATGGGCTTGCTCCAGTTGTCTTGGGCTTGCTCCAGTAGTCTTGGGCTTGCTCCACTTGTCTTGGCCTTGCTCCAGATGTCTTTAACTCGCTGTAGTTGTCTTGGACTTGCTCCAGTTGTCCTGGCCTTGCTCCAGCTGTCTTGGCCTTGATCCAGTTGTCTTGGTCTTGCTTTAGTTGTCTTGGGCTCGCTCCACTTGGTTCAAAAGTGTTCCTTGAGCAGAACCAGAAAACATTTTTCACTGAGAATGCTTGATTAGAGAGTCGGTAGTAACATCTTTTGGAATATAGGGGTGCATTTATTAGGTAATTCATTCTCTTACACAGTTTGTTTTTTATCACCAAACTTCACATTTGTCAACACTAGGTGCCACTTGTGGCAAGTGTCATGGAGTGTGTGACATCCTTCATGGGAGGCGCTGGTGTGACATACATCCTCATGAGTTGCATGGACTAAGCCCCAAGGCCATTTCATATTGTCAAGATGTGCATGTGTCCATGTCCTCATGGACACTGCACCAAAGATGACAGCCCATGTGAGACTGTTGAAGAAAACATCTCTTACGACATGGAAGAGAGCGACACTGAGGACTATTGGTCTACCACGTCCACATCAGAGTCAGAAGACGATGATGAGTATCACGCCTGCTACCTAGAAAACTGTTGTGTCATTGGCAACTTGTGTACAGCCTATGAGATCATGTCATCGATCTACTCTCTGTCACCATCAGTCCAGTGTTGCTTGGTCAGCAGACGCCCAGGTCCCTTCACCCCAGGCATTGCACACTGAGCAGACTTTTTTCAGGAGCTACCTTCACCTTTTTGCAGAACTTGTTCCTATTGTACTAACCATTGTTCTTGTTCACACATTTAATTGCACGAGTGAGATTGGTATCTGGTGTATTTGTACATGAGATCAATGACAATGTATCCATCATGAAGTCACATCTACACCGGGATACACAGTAACGTAATGCATTGTTGACACTGACAACAGATGTTAACGTCAAAGCGACGATTCGGGACATAGACGAGGGCATTCAAGGGGAACCTGTCGGATGTACACATTGACCGGATCGAACACATTCCAACCATGTAATGTGCAAATCCTCCCCAAAAAGGACATGGCTATTGCTCTGCAGTGCTACATATTCAAAGATCCGTAACATCCATGCATTTCAGTTCGTCCGTTTGCAGAGGATATCGTTGGATCACTTGTCCTCTATTTCTCAGGTAAAATTGCCATCTGTCGGTAGCCCACCGGAATTTGGCAATGACAGAGGGACCGTTCACCAAAACTACTTTCGACCGTGTAGGCCGGTACGAAGATATGGTTCTTTTAATAAAAAAATGTGGAGATTTTGTTCTAATAATGCGATCATTGATCGTGGTGCCCTTATTTGACAAGCCACTGGTTCGGCAGACATAAAGTATCCGACGGGTGGATATGGGGTCATTAAAGAGCGGACTGTGGATATGGAGGATCCATCGAGATTTCTATGGATGCATGGTCACATCTCCATTTTCCTCTTCTAGCCTAGATATCTCTATATAGGGCCGTCCTGTTACATCCTTGGTGTACACGAATCGCTAAAGTCAGCATGTGGGTGTTAAATCTTTACATTCATGGCCCACTGCACAACGGCCTCGTTCGGTCGAGAGCATTTTTGCCACCTCCTCCGAACTTGGGTCATTTATTTCAGAAGGTTCCTACTAGATCCACCACTTTTTATAAGTTTTGACAGAACTAATGCAATTTATATAAACTCTCTGAATTTCATCAGTCGACTTCTCGATGGCACTAGACTATTGTAAAGTCACGCCTTGATATTCTCAAGAACCTTCAAATTTGTGATGAATTTCCCAAAGCAGCCTCTCACAATGTGGTACCGCCACTTCGCTCGCTTCGAGCACCCAAGACCCCAAACATGTCTCGTTCTTGTTTCCGATAATCTATGTATGCGCTCGAAACTTCTGACAATTGTACACCTATGGTTAACTACAATCATCCACTTGTTCCAACTCCATGACTCGTCTTCTGCTCCGCACTTTCTACCTCTGAACCAGCCAAGCTCCACTCCGCCTGATACTAAATACAAGACTGCAATGCCGACAAACTTACTCCAAGGCGACAACCCCGCACATGTCTTTGGGGTCTCTCTGCCGTCCAGAAGATTGCAGACCTCACGCCGTCAACAATGAATGGAGCAAGCGCATCCGGCGAAGAGCATTAGTAACCAACGAAGACTTCAGCGATGGAGGATGAGCCGCAAACTGTCCACGATGCTCTCCGACGAATCTGACGGCCAATACAGCCATGAACACCTCAGACTCAACGAACCCTTTGCCCCCCGCAGTTGCCTGTTGGGGCGTTCGGAGGAGGCACCGACAGAAAACCTCGCATGTATGAAGATGTCTACCATAAGTTGTATGGACTTGAGATCCTCAACAACCATTTGCTCCAACTAATAAGTGCGGCCATGGAGGAGCTTCAGAATGTGCGTGTGTGGGAAGTGCTCACGGAGAGAAACAGCCAACTCGAAAGTTAACCTCAAATTCACGGGTCAATTTGGAGTCATTTGATCTTGCAGATTTAAAGAAAGTGATGGTGCGGGTATGGCTAACGATTTGGAGGTAAACTTCATCGTACTTGTGGATTATGACAATTGGAGGAAGATTGACCTCACGACCCNGCAACCGCTCTCACAATATCGACCGTAGGCATTCACCCTCTTCAACGGATAGATCTTACGCAGCATGATTCTTTGGATCCATAAAAAAAGTGGATTGCCTTTGTGCACGCCATCCTTGAACATTTTGAGGAGCTCAATGAAATGTCAAATGCATGGTACGAGCTTCAACTCTCATGTGAAGAGTCCACAGTGGCAGAAAACACATTGTGTTTATACAAAGTCATCACTAGCAGTGATTTAACCCTGATGATTCCTTTTTCCATTACAATGAGAGATTGGGACATGCAAATTGGCGAGCAATTGTAACATTCAGCATCCAAGATGAAATCCCGCAAATGATCACAACATCTGATTTTGTCGATATCACTGACCAAAAGACTCGGCTGCAAATATCCAACGGTTGGCGACCCAAAAGCAACAAAGTCATATCATGGTGATAGAAAGTTGTAGTTGATGGAGACCTCATCCGGTATGGAAATTGATGCCATTGATCAACAGAATCAACAACAATGTTAATCCTACCAAAATCCAAATCATGTCTTGGGCAACTATAAAGAAAGCCAGCAACTGGCCAAAAGGGGAGAGTCAGAGAGGAAAACAAGGAGTTGGGAAATGGTAAAGGGCAAAACTATAAAATGAATCTCTAGGCTGGTCTAAAATATCTTTGCCGGCCAATCACCCTTCAGAACAACTCTCAATGCTATAAATGAGGGTCATTTGTATTGCAGAGCTTGACAAGGCGTACAAGGAAGACCAGGTGGCGTTACCGCTACAAGTGCAACTAAGGGTTGCAAAAATTCACCTTAGGATACTACGAAAAGCAGGAGCTTCTTGTCATTTCTCAAGTGAGGAGATGGTTCAGAGATTTTTTTGTAAATCCAACAAGGGGTGTTTGAATAAAAACTGTCAATGAACAACAGTACATCCGCCACAATAGGATGTAATGTGCGAGTGAACTTGTTTGGTGAGTAACCACAAAATCATTCACGGTGAAGTCTACACAAAAAGGAATGGAAAAAAGTGACCAAAATCTCAAATTCAGCGACGTATAAGGCAACGACGGTTGCAAGAAGCAGCAGAGAAGCGAGTTGCAAGGGAATTTGTAGCAATCGCAACCTGACCATGTATGTGACATCTATGGACCTGGCCAAGTGATACCTGCGACGTGAAGCTCAAGCATGGCTAGTCGACATGGAACTGTAGGTTCGGGGAAGATCGCAACAAAGAAGGCGATCTTTGAAGTTTGCAGCTGATCCATTGGAGATTGCACTGATCATAGAGGAGTTTCAAGGAGTTTTCCATATCAAACCAGCGTTGATCATCAAATAGACCTAAGGCCAGTCAGTAGACAACTGTCAAGGGAACTCATCTTATGTGAGACAACAAACTGGTCGAGATAAAAAAAATAACTGGACGAAGTATTTTGGGTTCACGTCACCATATGGTACACTGGTACTTCTGTTTTAAAGGAACACTCGCAAGATGTAGATGTGCGTGGACTACAAGACATTGAATGACATTTTTTCAAGAATCGGGGTATCTTTTCTATTGAGACCTGAAACAACTACGTATTTGTTTCCTTGTCCTTGATTCAAATTCTTCTAATAAGGTCTATTTGTCACTGGTTAATAATAATAAGATGGCCTATCCCCTTCCGCAAGCAAAAAGGAGTGCAATGCTTCACCAAAATCAACCTACACAAGGGCTGTCACAAAATCAGTGTATTTGATATGGATATCAAAAACATGTTACCTTGCATCATCTATGACGGTTTGACTGTAAATTGGAAGTGCCGCACTTCCAATTTACAGTCAAACCACTTGGACTCACAAACACCCGAGCGACATTCAAGATGACCATGAATAATTTGTATTGCTGGTGCCTCAATAAATTTGTGATAATCTATCTTGATGGTATCCTAATCTACAACCACACACCAAAAGAGCAGAGTGGAAATCTTTGAAAAGTTCTTGAGATTTTACAAAGAGATAAGTTTTACATAAAACCCTCAAAATGCAAATTCAATCGCGGTTCAATCCAGTTTCTGGGCCACATCATCAACGGTTGGCAGACGATGATGGACTCACAAAAAGTGGGTGCTATCATTGATTGGGCGACGTTGACCAATGCTTGGGATGTCCAAGCAATTTTGGCGTTTCACAACCACTAGCATTGCTTCTTAGTAGAGTAGACTCTGGCGTTCAACTCTACAGAAGGCTTTGACATTGAGGCCAACCTTACCATTGGCAGATCTAGTGGTGAAATACATCATGGCCACTCACATGTCCATTTGAGCAATGGCATCCGTTCTCCTCCAGAATTGTGGTGGAGAATGAATAATCGTGTCTATGTCGAGAACGTTGTGTGGACACAAGCCGGACTACATGCTGCACAAAAAAAATTGTTGGCTTTCATCCACAGGTTCAAGACTTGGTGGTGTTATGTGGAATGTTGACAATGTGTCATGCGCATCAATCATCGGGCACTCAAATCTCTTAAGAGTCAGCCAAATCTTAGTCCTCAACGCATTAGAGGGATGGATTTTCTCGCGTCCAACTTTGACTACCATCAAGTACCAGCTTGGAAAAATGATTCCAGAAAATGCTCTAAGTTGGCAACCAACTCTGATGACTAAGATCAGCAAATTTCTTGTTGTACGAGATATGTACCTCGCGAGGTTGTTCGCGACAGGTAACGAGGAGTTCAGCGGGTACAAGAAAGCCAGAATTTGGCTCAACGAATCCTACTGGCAACGTTCAGTCACTTGCCTAGTCATTGTACCTCCGAGCACCAATGGCAAAAGGTCACAAACCACTACTAGACATGCGACGTGTGCCAACGGAAAAAGTCAAGACAAAATAAACTCCTCCGTTTACTTTGGCCACTATCATTACCCAAAAAACCATAACCAGATATCTCCATGGACTCCATTGCTGCTTTCCTCATCCCACTAGAGGAGTTTGATGCTCCACTCGTGGTGGTCGAATGGTTGTCAATGATGATACACTTCATCTCGACAAGAACTATGGTCATTACTGAGGGAATTATACAAATGACCATATAACATCCTCTCCTCCATTATCAGTGACAAGGATGGGATCATCCACACAAGCCACCTTGCTCCGATACATCTGAATAATCTGTTTATTCTGAGTTTTTTTTCCAAACCCGGTGGATGGAGTTCCTCAAGTCCAAATTTGACGCCAACATTAATTATTGATACGGGAAAACAATGTGTTGGATGCTCTCCTTTAATGACTATACTTTGTGGCTGAGTTTAATGCTCTATCATTCCGAAGATCCATGCATCTATTGACTCTTTGCATGTGGCTACTAGCAATTTAACAAATACGACAAAGCATTATGGTTCAATGCTCCACACTCGTGACAATGGTTCACTCATAAAAAAGTCATGACTCCAAGGAAGGAACCATGGAGGATGTTGCACGAAGAGTGCAACAAAATCAGTCCTTATCAACACTGCTACGAGGAAAATTTCTTGAAGAAGCTGTTGGTATGTGTCCCACAGATGTGTTGTGACCTCTGGCCTCGCTGCACACTTACCGCACTGATGCAGGTGATTGATGTTGGAGTGACACCGGCGCTGGCGTCACCGCCTGCGTGATGCCGGATCACAAGAAGACAGTCAGAATTCTTGTGACTGGCTTCAGGGCCACCTCTAACTTAGAAATTTGCCACTTGCATTGTGTTGACACTAGGATTCCTAGTGTATGACGGGGGTGTGTGTTTGGGTTGTCATCCTAGATGTGCTAGGTTGTATGTGTGCGGGTAATTAAATGGGTGAGGTCCCAGGTTCGAGGCTCACTGGACGGGGTGCGAGCGAGGTTGGGCTCGCCGTTCGCCCGCTCGTCTCCCCGCCACCTGCTATGCTACACCTAACACCTCCGTCGCCTCTTACTCACTATCAACGCGTTTCTTCGCTAGTCAAGCGTCCTCTCGTCATGGCGTCTAGTGCCTTGCTTGCTTCGTGATGCACCACTTCCCTCGCTCTCCCCTAACCAGGTTCTCCTGACCTC
>SZWC01005363.1:23503-40605 GCA_023375785.1 Penium margaritaceum | reverse complement strand
AAGTTCCTACCCCTTGGAACCACTGCCCTCGGGAGGCGCGCATCATTTCGACTACGCCGCGGCGCGTTCCCTTAACGTTACGCGCTCATATCAGAGGCAGCGGCGGGGGGGCGCACGACTCGGGGATGACCACAGTGTCGCGCATCTGGAAGATATGGGTGTACATCTGGTCCCTCGTCATATCGTTCAGCTCCGCGAACTCCTCGTCGTCGGAGCGGCACGTCGCAGTGATGGAGGTGGCGGGCACAATGGAGACCGTCTCGTTGGTCTCTTTGTCCACTTGCTGGATGGCGGGGAAGTTGGGCACGCCGTTCTTGCCCTCCTGGAGCACCACTTTCCCGGCCTTGCACGGGCAGCTGTTCACGGGGCCCTCGTTGGTGCCAGCAACCGACGCCGGCGCGGGGTTTGCGTCCGGCGCGGGGCTTGCGTCCGGCGCGGGGCTTGCGTCCGGCGCGGGGCTGGCGTCCGGTGCGGAGCTTGCGTCCGGCGCGGGGCTTGCGTCCGGCGCGGGGCTTGCGTCCGGCGCGGGGCTTGCGTCCGGTGCGGGGCTGGCGTCCGGTGCGGGGCTTGCGTCCGGCGCGGGGCTTGCGCTCGGCGCGGGGCTGGCGTCCGGTGCGGGGCTGGCGTCCGGCGCGGGGCTTGCGTTCGGCGCGGGGCTTGCGTCCGGTGCGGGGCTTGCGTCCGGTGCGGGGCTTGCCTTCGGCGCGGGGCTTGCGTCGGGTGCGGGGCTTGCGTCAGGCGCGGGGCTTGCGTCCATGGATGATGCTTCCTCGAGAGTTCGCAGCTCGAGGTCAAGTCGCGCCGCAGCTGTGTGCGGGGCGGCGGAGAGAGCGACGAGCGCCAGAAGGAGAAGCGCCGCGGAGGATGCCAACTTTGTGACGGCCATAGTGGTGGGCTGGCTTAGGGTGGAAGGCGCTTGGGCGAGCGTACTGAGGAGTAAGATTTTGGTTATGANCACCGTGGCCTTCGTTGCACGGCAATCGCGTTCCGACAGGAGACGCAAGAGGCTCTCCTGCCGGATTCAAAGCGGCTCGGCAGCTGTGCAAGGGGGAAAGCTCGTACGCACGCCGTACCGCTGATGATAATTGTCGAGGGAAGAGCGATTCTCTTCGAGCTTCATTATTTCAGGCGGACAAGGGGCGCGGACGCGGGAGTGAGGACAGTCGTCACAAACTCTTCTTGGCTGTTGAAAATCGGGCTTATGATAGGATGGCCTTTGCGGACAAGAGAATACATTTGTCCCTGACGTTAGTCTGGCTTTTGAAGTCTGGCTCAACACGCTCCCTGTCCCACCCTTGCACTGAACAGGTACGTAGCGGAGCCCGCAAAGTCCGGCGAAAACAGGAGGCAATAAGGGTCCATTTGGCCGCGGCCGAAAGCCCAAATGGATCTGTCTTGGCCAGACGGATTCCCAGTCCAGGGACGGAGAACCGAGCCGCCTAGGTTAGGCTGTTGATGTGGAACTAAACATGATTGAAGCCCTTGACCGAGATCCCCGTCGATGGATCCTGTCGTTGCGTGCCAAGTATGAATCCGTGTTGCAATTCAGTCTATCTGTGAATTCGCAAGCAGGAGTCGACCGAGGCCAGACACACCCTAATTCTGAAGGCAATGCGTGCTTTCCATGGCCGGATTGAAGTCGGTGTTGGTCCAAAAACAACTGCATGTAGAGTTACCTGCGCGGACACGTCGACATGGCATGTCGGGCGGCGTCCGGAAAAGGGAGGAGAAGGAGAAGTCGGGGGTTTGGGGGTTCAAACTCGGCGTGTGAAGGACAAGGGATATCGAGGGTTTTGGAAGCCGACGGAGCGCGAAAGATGAAGTGGCGAATGGGGTTCAGCTGACGGGGCCTTGATGTGGGCCAATGAGGGAAGTCGAGCCCATCGCGAGGGCGACCCATGCGGTCATTCGAGGGGATTTGGGCGGGAACGTGGTATCGCATCGGAAGAACCATCGGTGGATGGTTGAGGATGGAGTTCCCAAGCAAAAGACCGACGCCATCTGTGACTGCGCGATAGAATCATGATGGAATCATCGATGTGCTGGTGCTAGACGTATGTATTAGGGCATCATATAATGAGGGTGATTGATGTATGTTCGATGTCACATCTCTTAATGAGATTTTCCAGTTTGTCTCTCTTCCCTTGACCCGCTCACTCTCACTCTCATGTGTGACTGACCTGCGCGTGCAAATCAAAAGGTGTGTGTGTGGTGACTTACTTGGTGAACCTGACGTGAAAGGTCCGCCTTCCATCGGTGAGACTTAGCGCACACGACATGCCTGATAGCGGCGGCTTGAAAGACACGCAAGTGGACGCCCCTTTTGATGCCCCACAGTGAATGGTGATAACTGAATGGCGAGACGTGGATCGCCTCTCCGAGATCTCGGAGAAAGCGAGAATCCATTCCGCCATCGCTTGGACGATCAATTCCAAGGACAACCGTGAGCGGTCGAGCGAGACAAGACTACCGCCGACGCGGTTGGTCCGCGCGCAATGGCCAACACCAGAATGTCTACAGATCCAAGCGGATCTCGGCCGACCAGAGAGGGCCCGTATGGGATGCCACAACAATCACGCCAACAGCAAAAGGTCATGACGCCAATGCCAAGAATGTATTACCCGGCTGACGCCAACGTGGCCAGTGCGTCGTTGCACCATTGGGCGCCTGAGGGCAAAACTACGACCACCACAACTTCGTCCCCAATGACCCCGGGACCAGGAGGGGGAAATACGACTCCCGAATCCCGTCATCACAGCACATCAACAGCCTGAACCTATCAGGGATCCGGATCAATGATGAGCAGTGAGTTGGGAGGTGCCCGATTCGAGATCCGGCGACGGGCCGCCTACTGTAGATCCACTACACGGGGGTATCCTGGCCATCGGTGTGCCACCAGGGGTCCCACTCCATGGAGTAAACATGTCGAGCCCGGGGACGTTCTTCGTGGTGCCTCCTGTGTAGCAAATCTCGCGGCATGATGGGTTGCCACCGCAACAAGCTCCGCAACCCCACGGTTTGCACTCGTATGTGGCATGGGACCCCTATGTGGGCTGCTATGTGTGGGTTCCGTAGGGCAGACCTCTGGCTACACCGGGGCCTATAAACCCCTCATTGTCGAGCCAAAGCTCAAACAATGGGGTGCCTTGGTTTGCCCTATGAACGAGGGTCGTACTAGAGTATGACCACTGCCCAACCCCAACCAACACTGGTCCCTCTTCAGGCAAATCAAATTTCATTATTCTAGGGTGGGGATGTCGAGGACCCATACGACTAATACCTCCATCTCTAGAGATACGCCGACCTCATTGGCACCGACCTGGACACCATGGTGCCCTCCATCATTTTCTTTGGATTGAAAGGATGGGAACGGATGTGGGTGGGCGCACTTAACTTTCGAGACTTTGACAGGTTCGAATCGTAGTTATGAGAGACCTTCCAACAAAGCAGCCGATTCACCATCAACAAGCTGGCAACGATCTAGATCCACACTAGCGAGCAGTTGAATGACTACGACCTCCCCGCACGACAACTGTAGGTCCACGTACGCAACATGTCAGAGGAGGAGGTGGCATACAATTACATGAAAGGGCTACTAGAGGAGTAGCAAAAACGCCTCCTCTACTCCACCTTTTCTACCCTCTCTACAGCATAGGACGTTGTTCGTCGCCTCAAACAGGACCTCATAGAACGGGCAAAGTGACAAAAGAACGTTGCACGTGTGCGAGATCTATAGTGACAGCTGGCAGTATTGCAGTGGCCAGATCGAAATTGGGATCAAGGCCATCGCTCGTCTAACGCCCAGCAGTACAATGTCCGACTTGGGACTTGTCGCAACTACCTCAAACCCGACCATTATGCGCGGGAGTGCCTAGAGAGGAAGGGGCGGGGGAATGGGGGAACCGTCGTCATCATGGGTGACGACGACGACGATGGATACCCCTTGCCGCTGGCCGCCACCGACTTCCTGGTCGCAGACGGTGAGAACAACGATGTCATTGCCACGGAGGGATACCAGTGCCTCAATGATGAGGGAGGCATTCTCGTGGATCTGGCCAGACAGCGAGCATTGGGGGTAGGGAGGGGAAGGGGTACCGAGGGTATGGGTCTAGGACGTGGCGAAGGACCTCAACTTTATTAAGTCTCCTAGCACTTTGGATCCATCCCCGTTCCCATCCAACTGAGCAACCTCATGGAGATCTCGCCGTCCATCTGCAATGACATCATCCGGGAAGCCAACCAAGCTCGCGTGCACGTCAATGCCGGTGTAGCGAGGTCATCTGGGCCGAGCGCTAACGTCAATATAATGGAGTTTAATATGATGGAAGAGGAGGTGGCGCTACCGCTGGATCATCCGGTCCTACAAGAGGACAAGGATGGACGGATCCGGCATCGGCAAGATCAATAATTGCGGCACTCTTCGGTCATCGCGAAGAGTGCCGCAATGGATTTTACGACCATCCAGGCCAAGGTGCAGCTGAAAAATGGTTCTTTCTCGTGAACCACCGTTGACATGGGGCCAAGGCCGAGCGCCACCTCGACGACCACCATTAACCGCATGAAGTGGATGGGTAAGATGCGCACAACCGATGAAACCTACCAGACAGCATCCGGCCATCGGGTCAGCCCGGTGGGAGTCCTCAACGGAGTCTTGGTGACCATCGGATTGGTGACTCACAAAGTCGATCTGACGGTTAGTGAGGCCTCCAACTACGACCTCCTGATCTGCAATAATTGGTTGAAACCAAACCGATGCATCATCAATTATGGCCTCGACCACATGTTTGTGCGTCATCCTGAGGGAACTTATTCGGTGATTCTGGTCTCCTGCTTGAAAATGACAACGATGGCTTCAGTCTCAAAAATGCCCAGTCGAGACCACATCTGGATGGACCCTTACGAGGAGGCTGACTTGACCGCCTTGACCCCAGATCCAGACCCTCCAGATCCATCAACAGGGCCCTATGCCCTCACCTATACCCTCTCTCAAGAGCAACAGATAGTGGCCACCCTCTGCTTGTAACAAAGTAGCTCTGACTTCTCCACCGGCAGTGTAGACCTCGACGAGGTAGATTCTTGCCAGTCATCGACAGGGGGAATCATGCCCCTGTGGCGCAGTTTGTGCACCATTTCCGACGCGACACATGCGAGGCCATCCGCAAAGAGACTGAGGGGCTCAAAGCAGGGGGCATCATCAAACACGCCATATCCCCATGGCGGGCAAATGTGGTCATGGTCATGAATCTGGATGGGACTTGGCGTTTCTGCGTGGATAACCGCGATATCAATCCCATCACTGTCTCGAACGCCTTCCCCATGCCGTGCGTGCACGACATCCTGGATGCGATGGGATCAACACATTATTACAACAAATTCGATGTGCGGGCGGCTTACCATGTAGAGCACATGCATCTAGACAACATGGCAAAAATGGCATTCGCCAAACCAAACGGACAGTTCGTCTTCCTTGCATGCCATTTGGGCTTCACAATGCTGGTGCCACCATCCAACGATTGGCACAGGAGATCTTCTGGGGGCTCCCATTCGTGCGCGTCTATATTGAAAACATCATTATATATTTGCGGCCAGGTGGGAGGCGCACATGGATCACCTTCGTCATATCCTACTCCGTCTACAACTCAACGACCTCATGTTGAAAGGGTCCAAGTGTGAGACTGGGGCCCACAACGTTGAATTCCTGAGCTAGGTCATCTCCGCAGATGGGGTTCGCACAGATCAGGCAAAAATCAAGGCCATCGTCTAGTGGTCTATGCATGCTACGTAGCAGCAAGTCCGGTGCTTTACCGGCTTTGCGGATTTCTATCGGTACTTCATCTATGGCTTCACCAAAATCGTGTCACCCCTCCATGTCCTCCAGATGCCATCCGCAACGTTCATCTGAACGCATGTCGAACAAGATGCGTTTGATAGCCTCTGTTTGCTCTTCGCCAACGCCCCCGTCCTAATCTTCCCAGACTTTTCAAAACCCTTTTCTCTGGCCACCGATTTTTTGCACAATGGGTTGAGGGCCATGCTGGCCCACAAAACAAGCCCATGCCTTGAGAAGGCTATCGCGTTCGCCTCTTGTGTCACCAAAGGCGCCAAGTCTGGCTAATCGGCATGCAAGGAAGAGCTACTGGCGGTGGTGCGGGGGATTAAGCACTTCCACGACTACTTCAAGTCGGGGAAACCTTTTCCCTCATCACTGACCACGCGACCCTTGAGTGGCTCTGGACGGCCCAGAACCAGAGGGCCATCGTCGCCTAGTGAGCCCTCCCCCTCCAAGGGTATAATCTTCAGGTCAAGTATCGTGACAGCAAGAACCAAGGCCACGTCAACGCGTTGTCGTGACCCTTCCTTCCTCTCCTCGGTAAAGCAGCTGATGTCATCACCACCTCTCCTCCACCCACCGATGACGCAAACAACATCTTCACGCTCACGGGCGACCCTTCCACCATCGCTTGGACGCCGGTAGCTGTGGGGCCTGTTTGGGCGGGTTGCACGACACCTTTCCCAATTTACCCTGGCAGACATCACCGCTGCCACACCTACCAAAATGTCTTCCATCGCCGCTGCTACGTCACGACCTCGGGTGCCGGGGTACATGCATCTTATGCCCAGCGTCCCCGGTTCCTCCCGGACCGGTGGACCTGTCCGACTTAAGGGGGAGTGGACCCCCACCCTCGGACCCATTTTTGCTGCCCTCAATGATCCCTAAGCGTCCTTGCTCCACCTTTCGCTCGGAGGAACGCAAAATTGAGGGCGATTCCGTCCTCCCTCACGATCTGGACGACTCACAATGCTCGAAAAGCCCTCCCCCACCAATGTCTCCCTCAAACCACTCCTCTCCGGCCCACAATCCATGCACGAGTCGTGTAGTCGCATCTTGGATGATGGCCCGGGTGGCCACCACCGTGACCGTCCTCGCCTCCAACGTCTTCACCTGGGGATCCACCATGACAAACGAACTATCCACCACCTCGTCAGGGGCGGCCGAAGTGCCATCCGCTACTGCCCACGACGAGGCGCCGAGGGCGCCACCCCCGCCAGCATCGTCGGTGGCGACAATCGCGTCGACCAGCGTAATAGGATCCATGACAGCTGATGCACTGGAAGTAACAACCACCGCCACAGTATAAACAACCCCTGTAGCAGTGTCGATAGAGGTATGCAGGGGTGACACAAGAAAACAGGCCTCCAATCTGAAAGCCTTGGGGGAGATCGAGGGAACGACCGAGGATGGGATGGAAGCTATGGCACAGGAAGATGCCATGCGCTGGGTGATGGACGAGCTTGACGAGGAGCAAGGGGGTGCGGTAGGCATCTGGTGCGAAGAACCAGGGTGCGTTGACATCTACCACGACACTCTCACCCTCCATTACCTCTGTGATGGTAGCTACCCCCCACACCTCGACCTTGTTGAATGGTTACATTTGTGGGAACGGGCGCACATCTACTTCATGGACCGCTAGGGTGTCATGTTCCTCCATGCAACGTCGTGGTACGGTTCTCAACGCGTCTCAGACTCACCAGAGTGACTGCAGGTGACCGGGGATACGCACGCCATGTCGGGTCACTTCGGGTGGCTCGGAACGTACTCGTTGTAGGAGCCCCACTCTTGTTGGTCTGGCATACATCGGGAGGTGAAGTCAGCCATACAGGCATGCGATGACTGTGTGGCCTGCAGTCTGCAGTGGACGGCACAGGTCCTCGGCTACATCATGAGTGTGTAGGAGGTGACGGTGTTTAGCCATTTCTTCCTTGCACACGGGGAACACGCACGGCTCCTCACCATCCACAAAGATGTCGACATGGCGGAAGCCAAAGTCGGAGATACGGAAGCACCATAGATACGAGTGGCGGACTCTTTCGACGCCCGCGCGGCCTGATGGGGACACATCAAGGCCCAAGTAGGGCTGCGCTTGCGGTGCACCACTCTGCGGAACATCCGTACCAACAAACACCGTCATCCGACGTCATCCATGGCAAAGGATGGGGATGGCCCGGCACTAACTCCTTTGCAGCCGGGCTCCCTCTAGTGGCTACGCCTTTTTCGTCGTCAGGGAGTCGGGCGCACCCCACCACCGGTGGTCTAGGAGGTTTTCCGCAACGAGGGGACTGCAATCGTCATCAAGGGTCTCGACAAACGACACTTTCGTGTCCACCGAGATGAATTGCAGCTGTTCTCATTCGATGCCACCAAGCCATCGGCAGAAGACACTTACACCAGGTCAAGAGCAGACGAGGAGGGTAACGAGACAAAATCAATGGAATCTGGGGAGGAGAATGTGCCGATTGCTAGCTGCAGACTGGGGCGGACCCTTGGCTGATCGCCACGGAGTGGCGGATTCTCGAGGGGGAGTGGCGACATTGTCGGTCTGAAAATGACTGCCGGTACAAAAATGACTGTCGGTAGAATTATCTGTGCGGACAAGCTGGCATGACGTATCGGATGGCGTCCGGAAAAAGGATAAGAAGGAGAAATTGGGGGTTTGGGAGTTCAAACCCGGTGTGTGCAAGACAAGGAATATCAAGGGTTTTGGAAGCCGACGGAGCACGAAAGATGAAGTGGCGGATTGGGTTGGGCAGACAGGGCCGTGATGTGGGCCAACGGGGGAAGTCGAGTCCAGCACGAGGGCAACCCATGCGGGTATTCGGGGTGATTTGGGCGGGAATATGGCATTGCATCAGAATAACCATCGGTGGGCGGTTGAGGAGGGAATTTCCAAGGAAAAGACCTCCACCCTCTGCGGCCGCGTGACAGAATCATGATGGAATTACCGATGTTCTAGTGCTAGATGCATGTACTAGGACATCATACAATGAGGGTGATTGATGTATGTTCGATGTCACATGTCTTAATGCAGAGATTTTCCGGTTCGTCCCTCTTGCCTTGATCCGCTCACTCTCGCTCTCACATGTGACTGACCTGCGCGTGCAAAGTAAAAAGTGTACGTGTGGTAACATACTACGCGACATTCGGCTTGTGCCGATCTGGATGTGGTGGTCACTTGACACAGATCTGAGTTGCCTAGTGAGGACCATAACCGTTTTGTTCTCTTCTGGCTGCTGAGAAGTGAAACGATGTGCGGCTTACTAGTTAACCACAACATTCCAGTTTTTGTCAACCTGTCAAGTCAAATATGTAAGGGGTTCAAGAATCTTCTTTTTCTCTTATTTTGATGCTTGACAGCTGGCCATTGATGAGGAGTGTCTTATGCACGTGCAACAGAACGCATTGAGGAGTTGGTGTTACGACGGTGAAGAATCCAAGTTAAATTTTAAAATGAAATACAAATAGACATCGACTAAGAAGACAATGAACATGCGTACTTGGGTAGCAACCGCATTCCCTTGGAACATGCGGACACAGGAAAGAGAGAAATCTTCTAGCCATTGCTCGGATCGTATAACGACAAGTCTGAATTTAAAAGTGAAGAAATGTAAAATTTCGTGAAAGCAACTGCCACTTCACAGCAGTCAACCCTCGTTGGCTTTCAAAATTTTCTACCCAGTTTGTCAAGGTTGTGTGGAAACCACCTCTCTAGGCCTTGACAGCGACAGCCGGGAAAAGGAGCGTTCTGGAAATTTTGGTCCACATGTGAACTCTGTTGTCAACCCGCCGGTAGCAAGCTGGCATTTGTATCTTCCTCTGTACGGACTTGTCTTTCAGTGCACGATGTTGCACGTTCCTGCACATCCATGCACGTGTCACATGACGTACCAAGCCGCTCATAGTTTCACTTCTTGGAAGCCAGAAGAGAACGAAACAAACATTGACCAAATATACGTGTGATTTGAGAACAGTACTATGTGCTTCTGTATAATGAATTCCTTTCTTCAAAGAACTGGACTTTTACATCATTTCATAGACGCCTTGAATGACACACATAATGGAACTTAAGATTATGAAGGTTTTCCTTCCATCTTCAACGTGAAGAAAAAGGCACTAACTCAGTCGGATCTGCCTTGTACGAGCCAAAACAATAACTCAATTTTACATTATCGATCTTATCAGCAAAAATTCATGCATTTGAATCCAATGTCACTGGGTCACACTATGACAATCCAACGTCACACTAGTGAAAATTCCATCGCCCGTTTTCACTCTTTTTTTTCTCGATGGGTTTAATTTCACTTTTTTATACAGGTGGACGTCATGCACCTATCATATTGTAACGTCTTGGAAGTTATCAGAAATTTCCACCTTTAAGAGGCTGAAACAGCCGCAGTTGGTTGGTTACCTGCTGGGCATGACGCGGGTGCATGCGTCAAAATCTTGCGGCTAGCGATTCTTGCATTATGAGAAGCATGAAATGGCGCTACATTCCACGACAGATGGTGAACACAGACACCTATGCTTTTCACAGAAAGGAACGGTTACTGGAACCCCTGTTGTAATGGATCTCCTGTCCCCATCCCCACCTCGACATGAAAAAACGGAGGGGAAAATCACTTTTGAAAACTATGGAAAAACATAACTTTCCATAAAAATCCCCTTAAACACTATATCGTGAGGTAACATGGTTAGGGTCAAAGATGGCTAGCGTGAGGTAAAATGTTGCATTTTTACTAAATCAGACCATGGAAGTGGAAAGTTGTATCGCAGATCTGTTCATGATAACAATGGGGTGAGTCATGGATGCGGAGTCTGAATTCATTCTTGCAGATTTCCTTCAAAGGCCCAGTACATGCCTTCCTTGATACTGATTCTGGATTATGAAAACGAGTTATATGGATATCATTTTGCACACAGAGGTGTGTTACAGAACCAAAACAATTCAACCTTTCATTCATCTACACAGGTGAACCTTGCGTACAAGGAGTGTGGAAAATTAGACACAAATGTCTTCAACGGCCAATCATTTATGCAGCGACGCCCCATATGGCTAACCCCCATCTGCTTATGTCCAAACGCATTGTGGAGCATAGAGGCGGCATCGAAGGAGAGCTGGAGAGCCCTCGCACTGCTCCCTCCCGCCCCGCTGCCTTGGCACAAAATCTTTGTTGCGGCCAGCGGAGAGGCAGCGGAAGGGAGGTCTGGAGTTGGTGCCGCGAAAGGCATCATCTCCCTTCCCTACGGGGTGCACCGTGGCCTTCGGTGCACAACAATTGCATTGTGAGAGTAGAAGCAACAGGTTCTCTTGTTGCTTCTAAAAGTGGCACGGCATCTATGAAATGGAAAGAGCCGTACGCACATCCACCATTGTTGGCTTACCCAACAATAATTTCCGAGGGAAGAGACAACTTCATTTTCATTATTTTCGATAGACAACCGCGGGATGCAGACATGGGAGTTAGGACAGAAAGTGAAACTGTCACCACTTAATCTTGGCTGTAAAAATTGTGCTGATATGAGGATGGCGTCTGCGCAAAATCGAATACATTTTTTTGTGACGTTGTTTGGTGATGTCAATCCTGCATCAGCATGTTCCCTGTCCACCTTGGCACGTAGCAAGAACACAACGGAGCACGCAAAGTCCGAGAGAAACATACCACAATTATTCTACATGTAGTGTGTTCTTCCCACGGCCGGATTCAACTCCGGCTTGCGCTGATTTGGACTTCGTCCCTCGACACAGCTTGTCCATGCATACTCGACGACCACAACATGCACCAACAAGAAACTAAGAATGACAATAATGCCTTTTGGATCCACATAAACAAGTTCATATTGAAAATTTCAAATTTTACATTGTCTTGCAACCCCTTGCATGTCTCACACTTGTTGGTTTTGTGAGCTTGCAGCGACAAAGCCACCGCATGCTCTGATGCAGCAAGGGGGTCCCCTGCTGCCGTAGGATCTTTTATGCCCAGCAAGCATGCCTTGTACAATCTGTTGAGAAACTAGCGGAAGCAAGAATTATGGAGTTGAATTTTGTTAAAAGTACAAGTATTGTACAAGGAACAACAGCTATGCAAACAGCTCAGTGGTGTGTTCTGATAGTAGTGTGCTCCTCGCCCTAAACTGGGGTGCAACGCCTTGCTAGGCCGTCAAGGCCGTCACAGCAAAGGTCTCGGCACAGCCACCGTCGCAACAGTGAACGGCCTTCAGGATGTCAGGGCGTCCTCCTCCCAGGCTGGCAGGCCTTGCCAGGCTTACAGGGGCCTTGGAAGAATTGACCTCCTCTCAGGCTGGCAGAGCTTGCCAGGCTTACAGGGATCTTGGAGGGATCACCAACATCGTCCTCCACCCAGGCTGGCACGCAAGTGCCAGGCTTTTAGGGGTCTTGGGAGGAAATCGAGCAGCATCGTTGTTGAAGGTACTCTGGTGCTAAGGCATGGAGCCTTGCACGTGGTGTTGGAGAGATGATACTGGCGATGTTGGGATACTAAGATGTGGCAGGACCTCCGCCTTTTATACTGGGGGTCCTGGCAAGTTGACCACCTGAACGAGAAGCTTCCTTCAGGTGGTTCAGGTCTGCTCCCTCTCTTGTCCTGGTAAAGAGAAGCTTCCTTCAGGAGAAGCTTCCTGTACTCCTGAGCTTGTTACTAACACCTGAACAGGATCAGGGAGAAGCTTCCTCCTTGAGGAAGCTCCGTCAGGTGTTNCATTGTCTTGCAACCCCTTGCATGTCTCACACTTGTTGGTTTTGTGAGCTTGCAGCGACAAAGCCACCGCATGCTCTGATGCAGCAAGGGGGTCCCCTGCTGCCGTAGGATCTTTTATGCCCAGCAAGCATGCCTTGTACAATCTGTTGAGAAACTAGCGGAAGCAAGAATTATGGAGTTGAATTTTGTTAAAAGTACAAGTATTGTACAAGGAACAACATCTATGCAAACAGCTCAGTGGTGTGTTCTGACAGTAGTGTGATCCTCGCCCTAAACTGGAGAAGCTTCCTTCAGGTGGTTCAGGTCTGCTCCCTCTCTTGTCCTGGTAAAGAGAAGCTTCCTTCAGGAGAAGCTTCCTGTACTCCTGAGCTTGTTACTAACACCTGAACAGGATCAGGGAGAAGCTTCCTCCTTGAGGAAGCTCCGTCAGGTGTTCAGGTGCAGTTTCCCCAAGAGGTTTCTTGCCCTTCAGGCCTTCTTGTGATGACCATTGATCTGGTCATGCTGTTGCATCAGATTTGTCGATCAGGATCCTCCTGAAGCTTGCACCAGATTGGCCCATGTTGGTAGAAGGGGCCTTGGCTCCATGCATGATGCTGCTGATGTGGTGGAGGCTTCATGTTCAAGGTGCATGATGTCTGCCCAGTCAACGAGGAGGCTCCCTGACTTGGACGACTGTGCAGTACTGTGCAGCAATTAGCTCTCCTCTTGCTAGAGCCAGCTAGGGGCATGCGCAAGCCTGCATGCCAACACAGTAGAGTACGTTTCAAGCCCTTTAGGCTGCTCCAGGGTTGGATGCCAGAATCTGTCTGGCCCGTACGGAAGGAAATTCTTAGTTGACGTGGACCCGGGAATCCACCGTAAAATCCGTAACATTCCATACAGTGCTCCAAACGCAGTGCCGTCTTCACCAAACTGGAGCTTAGCACCAGCGCAGTAATCGCTTCACTCAACACTCCCCCTTGATTGGTGCGCTGGTGATTCGAAAAGTGTCTCACTTGCATGCTCCCGAGAAATTGCTTGACTCGTTCCCCTTTGGAGTGCCCTTGAAAATGGAGCGGACTCGTGGCCTCGGTGAATGGCAAAAAACCCCCGAATGTCGAAGATCGAATGTCGGCGTCTCGGCTCCGAAAAAAATGAGTCCCTCGATAGAAGGGACTGAAACGAGGCCGCTGGAGCCTTTTTACGCTCGATTTGGAATTTACGGATCAACTCGGGCATGCACACCCTTTTGAAAAATCTTATCGGTGGCGTATGGCAAGTTACAACCACGATGTGGCTTGGCGGTTGTTTCTCCGAGGCTCTCGGGTGTCTTTTTTGGGTCTGGAGCACACGGATGTCTCTAACATTTTCGTCGGGTGAGGTTGTGGTCACCTCACCACTTTGACCCTTTGAGGTTGCTTGGTGGTGAAGCAACTCTTCTCAAAGGTATGCAACGTGCTTTGCATGCACGTGAATTTGGGCGGTCCTGTGCGAGGTGGCAGCTGCATGGCGGGACAGCTGTAGGGACCACGTGGTAGGACCGCTTCCGGGACCGTCGATGTGAGCTCTCCCCCGGGAGAGTATAAGGATCCTTCGCCTCCAGTCACACCACAACATTAGTGACTGCTCCCCCTTTTGTGTTAGGCTGCTGCCCTCAAAGTACTCTGCTCTGCTTCTCCACCTCCTTCAATTTTGAGGAGGTCTTGCTGTAGGCTAGCGCCATGGCTAGGGCAGATCCGGCGCCCTTCCAGCCCTCCACGACCGATTCTTTGTCGTTTTTGAGTCAGCTCCTCGCGACTTGGTCGTTTCTGCCACTCAGAAACAACCCTCCTGGCTGTTCCTTTGCGTCACTTGGAGTCTGGCCATGCCAGTCCCGCTTGTGCTGATTCCTGTTGAGACAACCAAATCCATGGTTGCCTCCGTTACTGCTGCCGTTCTTGGTCGCGACCTTGCGTGCCGGCTGCGTCCATGGTCGTCTCGTCGTTTTCCTTCAGCAAAACCGGAGCTCGCACCTCCTTGCTGACCAGCATTTTTTTTCTCTCCGGTTGGCCGGGGTCTCGTTGCGAGAGGGAAGGCTCTGCGTTGGCAGGCTGCACAATGGTGTCTCCATACTAGATGGCTCGACGATGTTGAGGCATCCAGTATGGAGACACCATTGCAAATGAGTTAAGTAGAAAAGAAAAAGCCATACACCCTCGGCCACCCTCAACCGACACTATCCTATCGTACCTAAACGTGGGTGAGGTAGCAAGAGGACTCGTTCACTGTTGCCTCTCATGCCTAATAACAAGAAGATGGAGAGGAAACCTCCTACAACCCTCAACAAAAAATCAATGTTAACATGGGGTGGTAGGGGGAAGGTTTTGCTATGGTGTTCATGTTTACCGTTAGTGTCTCTAACCATTCATGACCAAACAAAGCATGTTCTTTAACGAAGTTCACAATCTACATCATTGCTGCAAAAAAGTGCAATTTGTAAGGAAATTTAAGATCAAAGCCCACTCTACTGGGATTAAAAAAAGGCCAAAGAGAGTAAGTAAGGTGTATGAGAAAGAAAGAGGAACAAAGGGAACATACACTGAATAAAATGTGCTTTAGAAGTAAAATCAGTGAAACGGGACACTTGTGTGGGGTACGTTTTAGGTAAAAACTTGAAATTGTCAATAAAACAGAATTGAAATCATTGCACACTAGGTCAAACCGTCAAATGGACACGCAACGGAACCATCTACATCTAAACATAGACATAAACAAAAGAAGAAATCAAGATATGGATAGAGATGTTTGATTCAATATGGATTTGTATTTTTATACATATGTAAATATATACATACATTTATGAATTCATCTACCAATAGATGAAAACATACATACACGTATAGATAGATATGCACTTGTTGATATAGATACACATACACATACATGCATATAGAACTGGATATAGATATGGGTAAACATATACATAAACATATAGATGTTGATATGGATATGATGGTTGCATCACATAAATCAAACATCGACTGTCATGGAAACACTCCACCTCGTGGGAGCTTCACCTGGTGAGTATTTATGTCTATGGAATGGTTATCCATCCATGATACAGATAAAGATATACATATAGATGTAGACATATACATAGAAATATAAAAGGATAGAGATATAGATATAAAAAAAGAAATAAATACATATGTAGATATAAATATGGATATGGATATGGATATGGACATGGATGTGGATGTGGATGTGGATGTGGATGTGGATGTGGATGTGGATATGAATGTGGATGTGGATGTACATATAGACAAAGATTTAAATATGGATATAGATAAGAGAAACATATACATATAGATATACATATAGATACAGATACAGATACAGATACAGATATAGATACAGTTACAGATACGAATACAAACACAGATACAGATACAGATATGGATACAGATACAGATACAGATACAGATACAGATACAGATACAGATACAGATACAAATACAGATACAGATACAGATACAGATACAGATACAGATACAGATACAGATACAGATACAGATACAGATACAAATAAGGATACAGATAAAGATACAGACACAGATACAGATACAGATACAGATATAGATATAGATACATATACAGACACAAATACAGATACAAAAACAGATACAAATACATACAATAAAACAGATACAAATACAATACAAATACAAATACAGATATATATACAGATACAAATATAGATACATATACACATACAGATACAGCTACATATACAGATACAGATATAGATACGGATACAAATACAGATACAAATACAGGTGCAGATATAAATATGGAAATATATAAAGATACAGATATAGATACAGATATAGATATAGATACAGATACAGATACAAATATCGATACAGATACAAATACAGATACAGATACAGATACAGATACAGATACAGATATAGATACAGATACAGATACGCACGCAGATACAGATAACGATACAGATATAGATACAGATACAGATACTGATACAGATACAGATACTAATAAATATAAAGATAAAGATATAAATATAGATACAGATACAGATACAGATACAGATACAGATACAGATACAGATACAGATACAAATACAGACACAGATACAGATATAGATACAGATATAGATACAGATACAAATACATATACAGATACACATACAGATACAAGAATAGATATAGATACAGATTTAGATTCAGATACAGATACACATAGAGATATAGATACAGATACAGATATAGATACAAATACAGATATAGATACAGATACAGATATAGATACATATACATATACAGATACAGATTCAGATACATATACAGATACAAATACAGATACAGATACAGATACAGATATAGATACAAATACAGATATAGACACAGATACAGATACAGATACAAATACAGATACAGATACAGATATAGATACAGATACAGACATAGATACATATATAGATACAGATACAGATACAGATACAGATACAGATACATATACATATACAGATACAGATACAGATACAAATACAGATACAGATACAGATA